>JAINUG010000120.1:0-62201 GCA_029706075.1 Aldrovandia affinis | reverse complement strand
GATCCACATGTTTAATTGGCTGAATATGTCCTTGCCCCTCCACCTGTACTGTTGTGTTTTTCCTAAAATGGTGCCGATGTGTGCCACACTTTGGTGGTAGTAACACCCCTCCAAGGGTTTAGCCATGTTGCCTGCTGAATGTGGTGTTTGAATATAACAGGGAGGTTAGTACAGATCTTCTCACCTTGTACTTCTGGTAACATCACATACTGTTGGCACGTAATGTCCTTACTGCGAGTGGTGTAACATCCTTACACTCACACAGTCAGTGAGCGAAGGAGCCTCCTGTCTCCGGGGCTGCCACAGTTGAACGACTAAAAACAAAAAGTTCCAACGTGTTTAGGCGACGAATGTAAAGACCCACAGATGGCTCAGTTTCATTGTAAAAATGGTCACAAACCATGCTAAAAAAAAAACTGCACCCAAGGGTTGTTAAAAAAAAAAGTCACATTTTGACCTGGAAGGAAGTTTCATTGGTATTACTTTTTCTGCACAAACGTGCAGCGCACTGCGTGCATAGTTGCATGTTGAAAATGTGGGTTACAAAAAACTGGCACTGGCAGATGGGGTAATCAAAATTTAAATAACAACTCAACTGACAGTCACTGTGAGTGTCGGGGGCAGGGGGGGCATTTCCCATTGGGTTTGAGACCGTCTGATCTGTAGTGGAGGAAGCATTCCCGCAGTCTGAGTGTTTTCTTAAACCAGAACTGACCCAGACAGTGCGCGCGGGGTTATTGCCCCGGCCCACGTGTCGTCTCACTTGCCGAGAGGTCAGGAGGAGGAGTCTAGACCGTTTCCATGGACACAGTGATCCACCTGGCTTGTTTATGACCCATGGGGGTTGGGTCACTCAAAGGTCACTGAGCTGTAGCTCAAAAATGAATTGGGTTTGATAGTTGTTTTAGGCAGATTGTTTTTCTTTAATATGTTATGGGTATTTAGTACTAATTGTTTTTTAAAAATTGGGTTCTTGTAAAGAACAAATGTTCTTTAAAAAAAAAAATTATCCCAGTCTTCACTCCTTAGCTTTCCTTAAGGACAGGACTCGGAGGGTTAAGTGGAGTGAGTAGTGGAGGTGTCCCTTTATTCAGTTAGTTGTCACCTGTGACGAAGCATAATCACCAATGAGCACACAGATTTGAAACGGGAAATGGATTACGGGATTATGGTGCTGCCACTGATACATGGCCCCAATCTGACCTCAGTGCCAGACTGCGCCGTTTATGAGCGTGCCTTTGCACGTATGTGTGGTGTCAGTCTGTACGGTTAATGGTGACTCCTACACTGGCAGAGAAAAAATCACAAAACAATGAGCCCGAAATGGAAACACCCTGACCCATTACACATTAGGGGGAGAGCTGTGGTGACAGAGGCAGTGGAGAAGACACGTTTGACTGTCTGATTTGGGTCTTCTATTATTTATTTATTTTAAAAAATCTCCGACCAAGGCCGTTAGCATGGAAGCATGTCACTAAGCTAACACTCTCTCACAGTATTGCGGCCGCTTTGACTATTAGCTAGGTGTTTTGTGGCACGTGCTGATGTAGGATTTCACACTCCTCGTGAAAATCCTCGTGGATCGAGAGGCCATGCACGAATCCGAATTCGTCCCGGGAGGGGGCTCTCTCGGACGGGCCTGTTCTGGACAGAGCGCTCTGCTCTGAAGTTGTTAAACTGTGCTGTGGTGTAAATGGCGTCTGGCTGGGTCGTCCAGCTCTTGCATTCCTGTATCCTTCGCAGGACTGTGGAGCCCCTCCCACACACCTCCGGACACACATCACGTTTTATTGCCCCCCACCCCCACCCTCTCGCTTCACTACTCTTGATTGGCTACACAATCCCTTGAATCCCTTTCCTTACCCACTTTGATTCCCTAGGTCGTCACTGCAAATGAGTTCTCAGTTGACCCTGCCTCATTAAGTAAAGGCAAAATAAAATCACATAAAAACTAGAGATGGTTCAAACACAGAAAAATAGACTGTACATTTAAACAATAGCTATGATTTATTATAAAATTCTATATGGTGTTTTTGGTGGCGATGTTGTGCACAATATGGCCGCTGACTAATCCCTGGCACTCAGAAAACAGTCGCATGTAGCTAATTTGCCAAGAAACAAAACACGCCAAAAACTGAAATCCAATTTCAGATTCGCTCTGTGGTCATGACGAACTCAAGATGGAGTACTGCTAAAGCGTCCACGTCAGGAAAATAACACCATTATTGGAGAGAATACATTCACAATACATTTAACAGCAATGAAGTAATGGCGGGATAGTTACATTAGCAACACGCTAACGATGATACAATATATGTGTGATGCCTCTATTGCTTACTCTCTCCTTACACTCTTTCTCTCTCTCTCTCTCGATTCAGTTCAGTTTCCGCAGGCGCATTTGAAGAAACGGCGCAATAATAGCAGGAGTAGTATTAGTGTAACATATGAATCCGGTAATTTACCCCCGCTAATAATGTGCCGCCTCGTCTCATCTCCTCTGGCTGTGTAATGACTGTGACACATTTGTCTGGCTGTGTCTCACACCTCCCGCCCGCCTGCTGCTTTTCCTTTCATTTTAATGAGACACAGGAGCGTGTGAGGGGTGTGTGGGGGGAGGGGGACATCGCCGTGTTTTTCTCCTCTGATTGTCTCGCTGCCGGTGAACTTTTTTGATAGGTGTGGGGGTGGGGAGGGGGGCATGTTTGAGTGGGAGCAAACTCTGGTTTTGCTTTGAGTTTCACTTCTTGGTTTAATTGGGAACATAGCTTTCACTGGGAAAAGTAGTGATTTGACAAGATTTTTCAGGAAGACTTTCCGCTATGCAACAGTTGTCGATGGGTCAACATCAAAAATGGTAGATGATACAAAAAAACAACAAACAATTCTAGAAGGCCAGCTTGCAGCAGAACATTTCCTGTTTTATTTCCCTAAATAAGCCTAACTCAAGTTGAGTATTTATGTGTTTGTTGGGTATGAGTGTTCAGAAAATGGGAGAAATAGAGTTTGCAAAGGGTAAAAATCCGTTTTTGGCTTCAGATTGAAAAGAAGCAATGTTTAAAAGCAAAATGCTTCAACAGGGTTTTAGCTCATAGTCAACTAAAAGTCACCTAAGAAATCAAGTTAAGGGAAGATTCTGGCACAGGGGAGAGCATGGAGATTTAGCCCTGACTCAGGACACAGATGCTCTAATGGCCGCCGTATTGTTGACTCCACTCCCATCATTGGAAAAACCTAAAATTGGATTGTCCTGAATCATTTCCGAGGGGGTAGGGAGAAATGATGGAAGTGTCCACATCCAATCTGCATATCCAGTCTCCATGTCCAGTCTGCATGTCCAGTCTCCATGTCCAGTCTGCATGTCCAGTCTGCATGTCCATGCCCCAGCGTTTGCGCACAGCAGTACAGCATGCTCAGGCACATATGTGAGTCTGATTCCCGTCAGTGGCGTGGAACAGCACGCTCAGTGTGAATTCTGGTGCTTTTCCAACTTTTTAGCATTCCTGTTGCTGTCCTGCTAACAGCCGAAGCACGGGTGCAGCCACCAAGCTCCGCGACGTGCCACTTCCATCAGCACTGAAGACTGTAGATCGCAGCACGCAACCAGAGGCGTGTGGGTGTGTGGGCCGTTGGGGAGAACCTCAGCCTCGGGATAGCTGGCGTGGCCCGGGCCGTTTGAGCCGCCTCCATTGCTCAGCGTGAGGCATTGAGCGCTGTTGCCATGGCTATGGGCAATGTGACGGGAAAAGCGGTCGTGCCGTGCCAGGTTTGGCAGGGATTGGCTGCGGCTCGGCCCAGCCTGGATTCTTCTCTGCGGTGGGGAAGGGGGCTATGCGCCCAAACAGAGGGAGGGACCTCACAGAGCCAGAGACCAGTGCAGGACTGGTTCCTGCCTGAGAGAGGGAGGCAGAGGGGAGAGAGAGAGAGAGAGAGAGGGAGAAGGAGATGGAGATGGAGATGGAGATGGAGGGAGAGAGGAAGTTTGATGGAGAGAGAGCGGGGAGGGAGGGAGGGAGGGAGGGAGACAGGATGCAGTGGTGGGTCGCAAGCCCATTAGCGCATGGGCTTTTAGTAAACACCACGTTTGACCTGGCTCAGCTGTTCGCATGACCCTGTTATGCTCTGTAAAAAACGGATCGGTGACTTGCTGTGACATCACGGCAGGTGTCAGTCTGAATGATTGAGTGGGGGAGGGGGGCATTACACAGGCAGACAGATCTTTTTAGTGTTTGTGGGTTACATATGTATGAGGCAGCAGCTCCCTGCTGGAATTCCTGGCTCCCCACCCCCTCAAACTCACACGCGCACAGCTCTCTAAAGTTTTTGATCGTGTAGGAAAGCTGTATTCCGACATTGGATGTGCTCCTGCGTTTCAGCTACACTGCCTCAAGAAGACCCAAACTGCAGGTTTGAAGACCCTTACTGGGGTCTGTATGTTTTGAAGACTCAAATCCACAGCTGTGAGGCATGGACACACAATGCAACCTTCACTGCAATCTTTGGTGTAGGAATGTTACAGTCAGCCTACAGCACATTCTACAGCAGATTGGCTGTGGATCTGGTCTTTATGTGATCACCGTAACCCCAGACACGGAGATGATTCACTGTAGTGCATGCTCATGACCACAACGGATCTGTATCAGAATGCGTGTGGATCACACTCATGACCACAACCGATCTGCATCAGATTCCATGTTCTATGTGGAGCTCGCTCAAGGCCATGCAGTCTGCTGAAATTCAGACATCCGCTCTAATCCCTCGGTGTGTTTTAGCGCTAAGCGCCCCGGGCTCCAATTAGAGGGCGGTAACAGGCAGCTGGCAGATGAGCCGATAAGCTGGTCATCATAACGGTGGAGTCTTCCCAAGCATCGGTCCGGAGGGAGAGAAATCCCCTTCATTATCGATCGGTCTGCGGCTGTGATTGATCGTGGAGTGTGTGTGTGTGTGTGTGTATTTGCGTTTGCATGACTATCTGTGTGTGTGTGTGTGTGTGTGTGTGTGTGTGTGTGTGTGTGTGTGTGTGTGTGTGTGTTAATTATTATTTTTTTAAATTATTTGAATCCCCAAAAAGTTTAAAAGTAACCATTACAAACAACATTAATAAAAGCCTGAAAAGTCTAATCAAAATAGTGGGTCACCACCCTACTGTTACTGTGGCGACACTGTGTGTGTGTGTGTGTGTGTGTGTGTGTGTGTGTTACTGTGTCTGTCTGTCTGTCTGTCTGTCTGTCTGTCTGTCTGTGTGATATACTGTCAAGTCATTCGGGTTGCCATCACACAGTTACTGTGTGTGTATTTTGTCACTGGGCGGCCCTTCCTCCTTCACACATTCAGGCAGACAGACTGATGGACAGACTCATGGGTGGCTGTGGTCACGGTTGTTCCCCATGAGGTTGAACATGGTCGAGTACTGTCGCGGGTCAGCTGAGGTCACCTGGCTCCTTGCAAACAGAGCCTTAGTTCTCAGAGCAGCCTATCATGTGGCCCCTTTACTGCACCACATCCTCCTCACAGGACCTCAGCCAATAGCATTGCACCACATCCTCCTCACAGGACCTCAGCCAATAGCATTGCACCACATCCTCCTCACAGGACCTCAGCCAATAGCATTGCACCACATCCTCCTCACAGAACCTCAGCTAATAGCATTGCACCACATCCTCCTCACAGAACCTCAGCCAATAGCATTGCACCACATCCTCCTCACAGAACCTCAGCCAATAGCATTGCATGGCCTTCAGAGTGCCCAGCGACCGCAGATTTGTCAAAAGCATAGTGAAGCGTTTGTGGCCGTTGTGAATTGATCTGCAGCAAGGCGGTTTGCTGTGCAGGGTAGACCTTTTCATTCGGTTTGAACTTTCAATGGATGAACAAACGAATTACTCTTTTTGTTTATTATTTTTCACGTAATGTACAGCTATTGCCATTATTGTGTGCAACAAACATAAAACTAGAAATGGACTAGACCTGCTATTAATTTAAAGTGCGTTTGTTTGGCTTATTTTTATCGTATTTTACTTTAACCTGGCAAGTTGGGCTACTGTGCAGATTTGTGATTTAGGTCAATTATCTAAATGGAGATTTGTAATGTGCATAGATTTATGATCTACATACAGGTCTAAATACACATACACACACCCCCATATTGTGGAATAACCGATGTTGTTATGACAGCCATTAAAATTGCACCCTGGAAGGGACACTCTGAGGCTGCTTGGTGGCTCATCCTGTTAAAACGCTGGGCTTCAGTGTGCGATACGCACCACAGTCTGGTGTCAAATCCTGACTCGGCCAGAGCTGCCTGCAGCTGGCAGCCCCACCGGGCGGTGCATGATTGGCTGTAACGTCGCCCAGGGAGGGAGGGTATCACTCGGCTGGGTTGTCCCTTTCGTATGGCACAAGAGCAACTATAAGCGACCATTTTCGAATTTCTCCTCTCCTTAATCTCTTCCCTTCTCTCTGCTTTCTCCTCGAGTGTGGTCACTTGGGCGCCTGCAGTCGCGTGTGAAATGCACTGACTGCACAGCTCGCTTGGTGGCCTCGGGTGCACCAGCCTCACACGTGGGAGGAGAGCTCGTGCTGCTGTACGCTCTGAATCGACGGAGGACTGTGCAGCGATGAGACCAGCCTATGGATACAATCAGGCATTCAAAATTGGGAGGGAAAAAAAGTTGTGGTTAAAATGTAAATTGTATCACATTCGGCCTCTTGAACAGTATCCACAGGCTTTCGACACAGCGAATGTAAAAACTGGAGGATCTCATTGCTTACAGATGTGACACAAAAAAACACAAGAGAGGAAACCATACAGCGTAAAACAGGCTTGTGGTTTTAATGAACCGATGAGTCTCATACCGGTGAGAAGATTCTGTGTCTGCCCTGTATGGGTGCGTCCCAATGCGGCTGTCCTGTGGAAAGAAACCCCACTAAAAACAATAAAATGCTGGTGGTGGGAAAACATCTTCGTTTCACAGGTCTACTCTCCGCATTTCTTTTCTTTTCTCGCATTTCTTTTTCTCCTGCATCTCTTCCCTTCTCCCCCCTCCTGAAGTTTGGTTTTCATCCAATGATCGCACATCGCCTCCTCTGAACGTCACTGGATCAGTGTGTGTCTCTGTTTCTGTGCCGTTCTCTCCGCCGTGCTGGTGGGGCTGAGATTTGTGCAGGAATAAGCTACGCAGAGTCAGCGGGTTCCCTCAGTCGGTCACAGTGTGAGCGACAGGGCTCGGCAGCCCTTGCATCAAAATAGGCCAAGCAGTTCATACTGTATGCATAGCCTGCATGTTGTAATACATGTCTGCAATATTATCATTTGTCCTTCATGCTCAGATGTTGGTGTTTCTGCACCAATGTGGTGGTAATGTCTCTGTAACAGTGTACAGTGTGTCTCTTGCGGCTATTTTATAAAAAAAGATTAGGGGTGTTTGTGTGTACACGCGTCTCTATATGCCATTGTATGTGAAAGTGTGTGTGTGTGTGTGTATTCATTTGTGTGTGTATGAGGGTTGTGTGTGTGTTTGTGTGTGAAGGTAGTGTGTGTCTATGCACGCGCGTCTGTGTGTGTGTGTGTGATGTTGTTGTTTTTTGGGGGGTCTTGATGACCCACGATAAGCCTCATTGGTTTTCATCTGTTGTCAATCGCCACACTCTTAATGATAGACCAATCAGGTTGGTAGCAGTACAAGCATAGTCACTGTCACTAAAAGTCATGGGCATGCTAGCTAGCTAAAGCTTCTAGAAACGGTGAAATGACCGCAAAAGTGATAGAGAATAATGATAGTTCAAGGTTGAAAGAAATTGAAAGTGGAGTAAAAAACTGATTCTGTTGGGACTGGCTGGACAAAAAACTCTGGGTCAATGTCGCAAAAAAGTTTATATTCCTGGCAAAATACTCTGCACGTATTGTTTGGATATTGTCAGTTATGGGTCCAAAGGATTTAAATCATTCTGATGAATCAAAGTCATAATGAAGCCATACTGCTTCAATTCATCAGGTGAGTTTCAAATGCTTGAATGCAAGCATATTAGCAAGCAGCTAATAATAACGAGATCTGCTACAAACCTGGTGCTACAGATTTCAATTCTACTAATCACAGCCAGACCGCATACAAAATGGATAAATTCAGAACTAAATGTAAAGCTAGCAACCCTCTCAGTGAGGCAGCTAACCATAGCTAGCTAGCTGGCTAGTTAAAGGTGCTGAAAACTAGTTAGCTAGAAAGCTCAGCCTGTCTGGGGAAAAAAACAAAACCCAGAGATTAAATCTGCTAGCTACGATTAGTAAGTTAATACCTAATATTAGTGCTAGAGTGTTCAATGTATGACCAGACCACATACGGATGATTATTTCCTAACAAAACCACTTACTGGCGTTTTGCATTCCTTCAGGTCAGGGTGTCTACCTGACAAGTTTGAGGTGTTGTCTATAGCAGGGTTATTCAAATCTGGCCCACAAAATTCGGTCCTGGTTTTCCTTTCTCTCAGGTAGGTAATTGAACAATTAATGCAATTAATTGGCCAGAGTGTCTTCACACCTGATTCCCAGGTAAAGGAAGGGTGGAAAAACAGCAGTGCTCGGCCCATGAGGATCACGATTTGAGGAACCCTGGACTATAGGCCTGTCTGCTTTGCTTGTTTTAGGTAGAAACTGGCATATTCTTCATCTGATACTTTTCGATAGTGCATTTGATATCACCAAAAATGGCCTCAAGTCAGTATTGAACTGAATGGATTTTTTGGTAACACCGTGCAACACTAGCGAGGAGGGGGGAGGATCAGAGGTGCTGGTGGATAATGCATGCTGACAAGGGTCAGAGTGGCGCAGGGCTCCGTCCCAGATTACTGCACTGACCCCAGGTCAGCAGGGGTTCAAGCAGAGGTCAGCAAACACGAACAGGAAGTGGAATGCCTTTACGGGCGGCAACTGCTGTCAGCTGTTGACTGTGCTTTGTGCTGTTGCCTCTTTGCTACAGACGGAACATAACCGCGGTAGTTAGCTGCAATCACACAGGGTCTGTCTCTTTGGCCCTGGCTCTGGCATTAGAGTGGGGCAAAGCTCAAAAATCCATAAACTAAGGGCCTCCCGCGTGGTCCAGTGGTTACAACGTTCGACACTGGCCACGGAGACCGAGGTTCGCTTCCCCGTCTCGCCAGAGTCGGCTCTGGCCGGGAGTGCCACCAGGGAGGGGGGAAGGAAGCCGATAGGACGTTCGCTGCGCATAAGAGTGGCGCATAAGAGTGCCGTCTCAGAGGAGAAAATGCTACTAAATTGGGAGAAAATGGGAGAAAATCTGAAACAAAATCTTTTGTGGCTCTTTTTAATGTATGACATTGAGCCAAAAATGGACTGCAGAGGGGTTGTCTCTATCAGCCGGCAGACATGCTGCTTGTTCCTTTGGTGGAGGCGTGAGACCCTTGAGCAGGTGTGGAACCCGTCACTGAATAATGTCAATTGCAGCAAGTAATCCACTTGCAGTATGTGCTTGGTTTTCTAAGTAAATTTGGGAAAGAGCGTCTGTTAAATTAATATAATGCCGTGCACTGTAATGTAATAAATTGTGGGAAAAGTGTGAGTCAAGAGCTAAAGTCTCCCCCCCATGCCATTTTCCTTAGCCCAGGTTTTGTTTGTGCTGTGCTGTAGTTTTTATTATTTTTTATGGTTATAAAGTAGGCATGCAGATTTTCAGGAATTTCCTTGATCGATTGCCACCAGCCCTTAATGAACAATAATTGATTACTCTAAATATAGCTTATGACATAAAAAATACATTTTCCTCAATGAAAGCTTTATTGAAAATTTTAGAAATATGCATATTTTATAGCATAACAAAAATATCATGAAGGCCATTTTGGTAGTAGGGCTGTCCCCAACTAACAGTCGTCCGTTTTTTCCGATTGGTCTAAACTTTTTTTCTTCTTCTATATGACACACCCTATTTGTTTTAATAAATACAACTATATGCACACTGTGCTTGTCTCATGTTTTATAACTTTCTTAAGTGAATGACACAAATGACTAACAATAGGCTAATAACTTTATGGAGCCGTAGTTCAAGATTACTTGGAAAGGAAAAAAAACTTCTTCATGCTGCTCTTGCAGATTCTGCCGTTGCGGTATGGCCACATAATAGGCTGATGCTTTTATTTGACCACAACCATAACATATTCTATAATTTTTGTTTCTGATTTTTTATCCCATTTTCTCCCAATTTGGTAGCCAATTTTATGTCAATCCCCCCCTAGTAATGTGAGTTCGCTGCCATAGTCCTGCGACCGGTAGTGACAAAGGCGAAGTAACGCCTCCTCCGAGACGGCACTCGCCAGGCCGTCGACCGTAACCCGGTACTACAGGGCCACTCTTATGTGCCGCGAACGTCATGTCGGCTTCCCTCCCCCCTCCCTGGGGCGGACAGCCAATCGCCGCCCCTGGTGGCGCTCCCGGCCAGAGCCGACTCTGGCGAGACGGGGAATTGAACCCCGGTCTCCGTGGCCAGCGTCGGACGTTGTAACCACTGGGCTCATTGGGATTTAAAATCTCTTTAGCAAAAAAAATAGGCTAACAAATGAATGATCACACATAGCCTAATGTCTTAAATTGTAGCCTAAAGCTGAACATAAAGTGGCTATAGCCTATCGAAAATAACTTACTCGAGTCGGAGACCATCCGACTTCCCCAGTCATTTCATGTTATGGCACAGGAACACTAGCTTGTCCACATTTTTTGGCAAAAGGCTGCTCCTCGTTTTATTAACGATAAACCCTGCCTTGGAAAACACGCTTGGAAAGTTTACATTCCACTTTTTTTGGATCGTCCGTGATTAAAACGAAATGCTGCCATACTCCAGATTTTTTCTTTGACATTATGTTCTTAGGTTATATCGAAATGAGTAATTAAAGTATGCCTATATCACTAATCTTAACTGTAGGCAAATCTTAGGCTGCAATTAAAATGCACATTTGCATGCCTAAAACAAGAAGGACACAATATAGGCTACATGAAAGGGGCTGTTATGCATGTTAGTTATAAATATATAAACCATACAATTAGCAAAACATACTTATTATGAAATGTTACTTTTATTAGTTTTGCTGAATTATTCACAACATTACTATTATTTTAACTGCCTAATAAACTATAATATAATTTAAAGAGAACATATATAGGCCTAGCTATGTTAAGAGTGAAGGACTGTCACTGCCATACCCGCAGCATCCAGAATGGATTATTCTACTGACAAGCGCGCCGAACTGTGGCACGAATCTAGGTGTCTCATGCTGCGTGGAGAATTGTTTTTTATTTATTTATTTTCCCGCGACAGCTCAACCAAAACAAATCTCGGTTGACCAACAGCCCATCGACCAAACAATCGACCAGTCGACTAAATGGGGTCAGCCCTATTTGGTAGGATAATATGGTTCGGGCAATTGCTCTCTGTCTCTTCCCATGCGAATCATTGAACTGAAATTAACCTAACTACAAGACAACAGATTTAAAAGGTGAGCCTTTAATTAGGAACATAACATTGGAGAATGAAATAATGTACGTTTTGCACTCACCATCTTGCAGTTGAACAATGTTAACAAACTGAAAAAGCCATAAAACGCTAACTTTATTAGCCTTGTTACCTTGTGTAACATGGCTACTAAAGTATATTCCTATTCCTATCCTATCACTGAGGTATAGCAACATAAAGGTATATTCCATCCTGAAATGAAAAGACCCCTCATTTTACATTTACATTTACATTTTTGGGCATTTAACAGATGCTCTTATCCAGAGCGACTTACACAGTTTACATTTCTTTACATACAATCCATTTATACAGCTGGATATTTTTACTGAAGCAATTCATATTAAGTACCTTGCTCAAGGGTACAACGGCAGTGCCCCCACCTGGGAATCGAACCAGCAATCTCTGAGTTACAAGTCCAGTTCCCTAACCATTACACTACACTGCCGCTCATAATCAGCAAATCCATTTATCTACTGATTTTTTTAAAGAATATTTTACACAGCCTCTGAGTAATGGCCTCTGCCCGTCGCCAGTCACACGTTCTCCGCCGAGGTGATTGTTGTTTGAAGTTGGGATCCACCCGCCCCTGCCTAGACAGATGCTGGCTTTTCAGGTGGCACATTAACAGACTCGTTGTGATATGTCAAAACGACATCACAATATTTTCTTCCTTTCTCTTGAAATGTTCCCATACGGGACTATGTTTGGCACCCTTCATGGTTGACTTGACTGCATCTTCTTCTGTGCAATGAAACATTCTCCTCAATAATTACATTGCGCCCCCTTGTGTAGAATTTAAATAATGAATTCAGTTTCAACTCACTTCAGTACAATTACAACGACGCCACAAAATGTTCAATTTCGTTGCTTAATTTGATATGCACGATCGATCAAATTCTTAACATCCCTGCTATAAAGTTATCCGTATCCAGCTCAATGAATTAGATGTTATTGATTATAGTCCATAAAGCGTACCTGCATTTGTCATTCCAATGGAATGTGGAATTTAATGCTGTCTCTGCTGTTGATAGACCGGAAGAAGAGACTCTTGTTATCGTGGAAAATAAGTGTTCACTTGCTATTTCTGTGTTTGTGTTTCGATGTGTATGCATGTATGTGGGAGTGCATAGAGGTGTATGTATGTTGAAGATGTGTCGGTAGATGTAGATGTGTGTGTGTGTGTATAAATATAGCCTATGTGGGTGAGTACAGTTGCTGGGACGAAGCAGCGCGGACAGGCACAGACACATTTACGCGGCAGCCTCTCTCTGCTCTCTACAGCAGAGGGGAGCACGTTGCTTCACAGCATGCTGTTCCTGCTGGATTTTGCCTAGCAACGTCCTTGGTAACACTCTGTGTTCTTACAGTGTTTCCCTAGGATCAGGACAACCTTCTCACAGCAGTACAACACCACAGTGCTGATCAGACGAGAGCTTGTGCTGTGTGCGTTTGCTGCTGCTTTAGTACTGCGGGTAGTTGGCTGCTAGCCAAAGCACTTTTTCCAAAGACGAAAGTATCTTCAGTACTGTGGGGGCTGTCAGGGTTTGTGTGGTTTGTGTGTGTGTGTGTGTGTGTGTGTGTGTGTGTGTGTGTGTGTGTGTGTGTGTGTGTGTGTGTGTGTGTGTGTGTGTGTGTGTGTGTGTGTGTGTGTGTGTGTGTGTGTGTGTGTGTGTGTGTGTGTGGGGCTGTGTGTGTGTGTGTGTGTGTGTGTGTGTGTGTGTGTGTGCGCGTGCTTGCATACTTGTGTGTGTGCTTTAATGTGTGTGTGTCCGCGTATTTGTGGTTTGATACGTGTGTGTGTGTGAGTGTGTGTGTGTGTGTGTGTGTGTGTGTGTGTGAGTGTTTGTGTTCATGTGTGTGTGTGTGTGTGTGTGCATGTTCATGTATGTATGTGCGTGCATGCATGCGTGTGCACGTTTATGTATGTTGTGTGTGTGCAGTTAGGCGTGTGGTTGTGCTGCAATGACAGCTGGGTAACGGGCCCAGGCTGCAGGGTCAGATCGGGAGCAGCAGCAGACCCCGCAGAATTACTGATCACTCTGCGACAGACCACCCGCCTGGACTGCCTGCCAGAAACATAATGCTGCATGTTGGAGGAGGGGAGGAGAGAAACATAGTGAGTCAGGCAGATGCAGTGAGAGTGATGATGGATGGATGGATGGGTGGATGGATAATCACGGTCCTGAACATTGAAGTTCCTAATGCACATATCTAAAAAGCAGGGGTGTTAACCCCGGGGTCCTGGTCAATTTCCCAAAACTTGTCCTCTCTCGATCTGGCCACCTAGTCACCCCACTGCAGTTGATTGGCTACACAATCAGCTGCATTCCTGACCTTCCCTGCTTCTCTTAGGGCATCACTATAAATGAGAGGTGTGTTCTGTGCTTCTCTTAGGGCATCACTATAAATGAGAGGTGTGTTCTGTGCTTCTCTTAGGGCATCACTATAAATGAGAGGTGTGTTCTGTGCTTCTCTTAGGGCATCACTATAAATGAGAGGTGTGTTCTGTGCTTCTCTTAGGGCATTGTTGTAAATGAGAGGTGTGTTCTGTGCTTCTCTTAGGGCATTGTTGTAAATGAGAGGTGTGTTCTGTGCTTCTCTTAGGGCATTGTTGTAAATGAGAGATGTGTTTTCATCTTCATTTCAACAAAATAAAGATACTGCTCCTGCTATTAGCAGCTGTTCATTTCTAAAGATTTTGTTTGAGATTTTATCCCATTGGCCAATTTAGTAGCCAATTACAGCCACTATTTTTATGTCAATCCCCCTAGTAATGTGAGTTTGCTGCCGTAGTCCTGCGACCGGTAGTGACAAAGGCGAAGTAACGTCTCCTCTCCTCCGAGACGGCACTCTCCAGGCCGTCAACCGTAACCCGGTACTACAGGGCCACTCTTATGCGCAGCGAACATCATGTTGGTGGCACTCCCGGCCAGAGTCGACTCTGGCGAGACAGGGAAACAAACCGCAGTCTCCGTGGCCAGTATCGAACGTTGTAACCACTGGACCACGCGGGAGGCCCCAGCAGCTGTTCATTTAATAACACGGTGATGTATTATGCTAATAGGATAGATGGCATAAAACATTTGGTGCCCAACCAACATACAATACAATACAATCATTTAGCAGACACTTTTATCCAAAGCCACTTACAGAAAGTGTAAGTAGATGAGCAACCACTTGATGCTACAATATTCAAGCACATCATTCCTCAAGTAAGCCATGTAAATGACTAACTAAGTGCTAATTACAATAAATTAACAATAAGTGCAACATCAATTCATTATAATTATTATTGTGGATAATTGCTGCAATTCTTGTAAGTTATTATAGCTATGTAATTCTACCTGTTCACTTTACTGGTCCATGAATCACTTGTATGCTTTGGCAGAGGATACAGACTTGTAATTCTTGTTCGAATTTGAATTTGAGAGGAATTTGCATTTTGCAGACACTTTATTTGCCGGGTTCAGGGTGTTTCATCTGATTATAAACTATCATCTCAGGAACGGAGGAGCAGCCTACTTGGACGTTGTTCCAGAAGAAAACAGACCATATAAATGGTAAATACAGACATAATGGACTACATTACTGTCCAGGAGTGGAAAAGGCAGCATATGTATCATGAGTCTGCATGTTAAAGTCAGCTATGGGGTTCAATAAAATAGTGAAATTGAGTCTAATCAAGCCTGGGGCTGTTTGGCTTTGTCACCAAAACGTAACTGGCCTTCTGATGGCTTGTCAGGAGTTGCAGATGGGCTTGTGTGTCACTGAAGACAGCTGTCTAGACGCAGTGGAGTGGCAACATTTCCGAAAATTAAATAGCCTTGTGTCTATGGCTGGCCGTGTGTGTGTGTGTGTGTGTGTGTGTGTGTGTGTGTGTGTGTGTGTGTGTGTGTGTGTGTGTGTGTGTGTGTGTGTGTGTGTGTGTGTGTGTGTGTGTGTGTGTGTGTGTGTGTGTGTGTGTGTGTGTGTGTGTGTGTGTGTGTGTGTGTGTGTGTGTTTGTGTGTGTGTGTGTGTGTGTTCTGTTCCTGTATTACCGCAGTCTTTTCCTCAGTGTCTGCCCCGTTGCAAGTGGGAACCGGACCAGGAAGTAAAATGAAAGCAAATGATGTTGAGATGAGCCATTGGTAATAGTAGGAAGAAAAAAAGTGAAAAGGAAGGAAACGAGATGAAAAGCTTGAGTATTGCCGCAGCTTTGTGGCGACACTGCGGGTGAATGGCCGGGAGATGGAGGAGGCATCCGTGTTTTTTATCTACCCTCCAAAAGATACGGGGAAAATGTGCCTGTGTTGTCCCCAACGTAGTTACCGCGGTAACAGAAGATGGAGAAGCCTTCGTCCTGCAGTGCGCTTTGTAGTGGTGGTGGTGGTGCGGGGGTTCCCACTGGAAGCATTACCGTTTTAAATGCGTACAAGGCCCTGTGAAACTACACACAGAATAGTGCGCCCTCTGGGACTGGATCTCACCAAAAAAAATATATATTTTTTAAAAGTATTTTTGTAATGTTAATAAAAGGGAGTGATGAAGAACTGTAGGGGTGTCCAGTGTGCTCGCCTGGGGTTTAGCACAGTACACCAGTAGGGTTGGTGTGTGTGCGTATGTGCGTGTGCGTGCGTGCGTATGTGTGTATGTATATGTGTGTGTATACACACAGGCACACATGCATGTTTCATGTACTGCATTGAGCTCCTCTTGTCCCTGTTGTCTCCTAGTCTCTTAATCTCTTATTCTGTCTCTCTCTTTCTACCTTTTTCTTTTTTGTTTTTTCTGCATTGGGTTCTGTCACTGTCACAACACAAAAGCGTACCGCCACAAAATGGAGGCTTACGTATTCGTCCATCTGTCTCCTCTCTGTCCATCTTACTCCCGTGTCTCTTGTGCTCGCGACCTCCTCCTCTCCCCGTTTCCTCTCGCTGCCTCTCTCTTTCTCTCTCTCTCTCTCTCTCTCTCCGCCTCTCCGCATTCTCCTGCTGCAGTGAGATGCTGCTCAAACCCTCCCCACACACAAACACACACACAAACACACACACACACACACACACACACACACACACACACATAGACACGCGCGCGCTCACGTACCACTCACACTGCAGTGTATTTACACACCTGGGAGACCAAAAATTTTACTAATTTGTGCAGTAAATTAGGGAGGTAGTTTCTGTTGGAAGGGACAGTTGGCTGTTATTCATCTTCCACCCCACTGTCTGTCCTTTTTTATAAAGAGGGTGCCCCTCTGATGTGATGTTTTGTATTAGAGTTTATTAGACGATGAAGACAGCGTGCTGTGTTTGTGCCCCCGCTCTGTGAATGATTTAGCAGATCCAGTCCAGCCCGTGTTCTGTTCTCTGTTGCCTTGGCGGCAGCTTAAAGTGGTCCTCTCAAATTCAAATATCTCTCTCTCTCTCTCTCTCTCTCTCTCTCTCTCTCTCTCTCTCTCTCTCTCTCTCTCTCTCTCTCTCTCTCTCTCTCTCTCTCTCTCTCTCTCTCTCTCTCTCTCTCTCTCTCTCTCTCTCTCTCTCTCTCTCTCTCTCTCCTCTCTCTCTCTCTCTCTCTCTCTCTCTCTCGCGCAGAAGGATGATGTGGGTGACAGACCGCTGAAGAGAGTCTCTGACGTCTGCTCTCACAGTGAGGAACTCTGTGAGAGTGAGCCGGACCGAAAGGTAACCTCACCCCCTCTTTACTGCATAACTGGCTCCTCCTGTCTGAAGGTGACACGTTCTAATGGAAACCTCACACGGTTTACCCTCTGCACCCCACCACGCCACGCCACACCGCACTCCATACTCCGCACCCTGTTCTGCCTGTCCCTCACACCCCACCCCACCCTACTGCACCTACTCTGAACATCACATAGAATAGAAACCCCATGCCTCAAATACACCCCACATTTCCCCTACACACACCACGCTCCCTACTGTTCTCACTCTGGACACCATATATAACCTGTATACAGTATTATCCCCATACTCACCTTATTCCACACACGCTTTCACCCACATGCACAATAGTGCCCCTCCATTGAGCCTGACACTTCAGTCACTTCTTTATTTCTGGCCAGTCAAACCAGCTCCAGCTCTCATAGCCAGTTACAGTCACTCTCCACACTTTCAGGTCATAACCAGTCTCTTTATTCTGAGTCACTCTCAGCATATTTGTCATTGCTTATGTGGGGATTCCCAACTATTTTCATCTCAAGCCCCTTTAAATATAAAATGGTTAACTTTGTTAACTGTTGTTATTTGACACATTTGTACACAGAAGCATTTTTATAAATATTCTGAAGAGGGTAAATATTATTTCCATTTTGCTGTGGTTCTTTACCAGACCTCATTTTGGGTATGTACTTGGGGTGAGTCACTGCAACTGGTATGGATGCATCTATGATCTCTCGGGCAGTAGCAGGATGTGTTTCCCCACCCATTGGTGTGTTTGCATGATCTGGTCTGTGACAGTAGACATTACATGCAAATGGACTGCATTTTCTTCTGTCGCACACGTAGGCGAAATCCCACTCTGCCCTCGTTCTCAATCCCCGGCTGTATCCTGACGTCAAAGAGGAGTCTGGCCACGCTGCTTCTCTGCTTCACCCAAGGTACTGTCCTTTTCCCCAGCATGCATCTGTGTGACCTGCATTTCCTTCTGGCAGCTATTGGGCCGACGGTGTAATCTGGAATGGAATTAGCAGGGATTATTTTGATAATGATGCAGTGGATCAAAGCCTATCTGCATCAAAGCAGTGTGCACACCCACAGGACACATGCACAATGAAAGGGATGTATTTTGTATTCGTTCAAAGCCTGAATAATAAGACATGCCTTTGATGATATTCTCTGTGTGTATTGTATTAACAAAGTAAAATACCAAAGATTTTTAAGATAAGTGGGGTCAGCAGAACATGGAAATTGTTGCTTGATTGATTTTACATGTCAATGCCTGGAACAGCTTGCCAGGTCAGGTAGTAAAATTCAAGGCCAGGCTAGATGAAATGTTCTTTAGATTAGGACATGTACAGTGTTCATTATGTATTCTTATGTTCTGCTGTACATTTACATTTACATTTACATTTTAGGCATTTAGCAGATGCTCTTATCCAGAGCGACTTACACAGTTTACATTTCTTTACATACAATCAATTTATACAGCTGGATATTTTTACTGAAGCTGGATATTTTACAACAGCAGTGGCCCCACCTGGGAATTGAACCACGACAACAGATTGGCTCTAGCCATTACACTCCATATCTCCACCAACGTCTCCTCCATATCTCCTCCGTGTCCACAAATCCCCTCCAATAGAGAACAGTTTTATTTTACCTGGCTCTGTTGCCCGCTGTCCGCTATCTGCCAGCCCCCCGAGGTCTACAAACATATAAATAAATATAGTAGTTGCCCTCGTTGCACCACCAGCAAGGATTGGCACCGACGGATGCTTGTTATTTAGCAGAGAAAGACATTTATGCAACGGGAAACATAGGACAAGCTAAGCGATGTGCCAGACAACAGGGAAGACCGTACAGCTCAGAAACCAACCACCCAGCCAGGAGTGAGGCCCTGGCATCTATTCATACACCGGTCAAAGGTTTTAGAACACCCTCATTTTTCAGTTTTTACTGAAATTTAAGCAACTTGCACAGATTGACTGTTAACCCACATTAACCCATTACTTGTTCCCTTTTTTTTTTTTAATAACTCTGAAATTGAGTTTGAGTTTTTGGTAACCTAAACTTTTTTTAACCTTTGTACCATTTCAGGTTATTTTTACTGCTTAAATTTTTTATTTTTTTATTTTTTATAACCTATAACCTGTCCTTTATAGGACAGTTTAGGCATGTTTGGGGCTTATAGGTTGATGTTTAAATATCTGGTTCTGAAAAACCTACAACATCAGGCCAATATAAGCTGTTGAATAAGCAAACATGTAGGCTGTTTTAGATTTTTTTTTTTTATTTCTTTGTCATTTTTTGCATGCCTTCATTATGCTGCCACCCTTGTGTATCGCACCCCCCCTTTACCCTTGCCGATATGATGGAGCACAGTACAACAATGACCGCTAGCTATGTGCGTAATTTTTATCTGTAGACCCTTGGCAGGGGAATATGTACAGATACAATGCTAGAATGTTTAGCTTCTCTCTCTCTCTCGTTGTGTTCCAGCTGCCTCCTGTACATGTATGATAAGATAGGGACACCAGATGTGTCCCAGGCCCCGCCCCTGGGGAAGAAGGGGGCAGGGCTGAGTTTGGAAGTTCTGGGTGCATTGTACAAGAACCATTACAGTGGAGAGCACAAGAGAGGACTGTCCCAGGACCAGGAGGACGCAGGCTTCATGTCAGCCCCTGCCTCGGGTCAGTTTCACATGAAAGCACAAAACAAACACACATGCACACACACAACAAAATAGCTATCCATACACACAAATACACATAAGCAACATGTGCTCACATACACCAATCACACACACACCTCACACATGAGCACAAAACGTATTTACTTACATACACCCACACACACACACACAGACACACACATAGATGTACACATACTGAAAACTGACTTACACAAGCACTGAGCCAGACGCAAGCATCCATACAAACATATACAGCACACACACACACACACACCCATGGGTGTGTGGGTGTGTGTGTGTGTTGTGTGATGTTTTTCTCACCCTTACCCTCCCATGTCACAGACCTCCACACAACGTGCAGCTCTGAAGCAGCTGGGGCCAAACCCCCGCTCTGGCCCGCCACCATGGAAACGCCCTGGGCGAAGACGGCCATGCTAAGCCACTCAGCGAGGAGGACAAGGACAGGATGGTGCT
Source organism: Aldrovandia affinis (assembly GCA_029706075.1). Taxonomy (NCBI): domain Eukaryota; kingdom Metazoa; phylum Chordata; class Actinopteri; order Notacanthiformes; family Halosauridae; genus Aldrovandia; species Aldrovandia affinis. The sequence goes on along the minus strand of JAINUG010000120.1, from coordinate 41,867 downwards.
GGAGGTCCTACAGATGTACTGTAGGCAGCAGGAGGTGCTACACTCAACCCTGCAGAAACACAGGCAGCTGGAGATGGCAAGTACCTGTTTGTGTGTGTGTGTGTGTGTGCCAAACATGGGTCAAATGCATGACTATTTAAATATTTATGTTTGAAAATGCAGTCTTTGCTGCATTTCCAAATACACTGGCCTAAACGAATATTTTGTATTTGAAGTATTTAAAATACTATCTTAAGAAACCAAACTGTTGTATATTAAGCATTTTCAGAATTTTCAAATAAATCCTAAAGATGCTAGAGTTATTTTTCAAATGCCTTTCCAATAGTATTTCAAATACATTTTGAATGCCTTTAGCAAATAATATGCCCAAACGTGTGTGTGTGGCAGGAACTGGAGGCACTACGCGGTGATGCTGCCACCCAAGAAGAGCTGCAAAAGGATCCAACTGAAGTGTACACTGAGCATGCTCAGACCAAGGAAGAGGAGCGTACTGAGCATGCTCAGAAGAAGGAGGAGGAGCGTACTGAGCATGCTCAGACTAAGGAGGAGGAGTGTACTGGGCATGCTCAGAATAAGGAGGAGGATCCCACTGAGCATACTCAGAATAAGGAGGAGCGTACTGAGCATGCTCAGACTAAGGAGGAGGAGCCCACTGAGCGTGCTCAGACTAAGGAGGAGGAGCCCACTGGGCAGAATGAGAGTGAGCTGGAGCCCATGTTGGGGAAGGTGAGGCAGCAGACCTGCACATGCAAGCTGAGCATGGAGCAGCGCCAGGAGGCTCACTACACCTCACAGGTACAGTGCCACACTGGGACAGTGCTGAGACTCACTTATGAAATTAACACAGAGTAGTACACCCAAATACGTTGTTGCTTAGTTGAGCATTCTCAGTGTAAAAGTGTTTCCCTGAGCCAGAGCTGATTCCCGTGTTGTGCATGGTTGTGACCTTGATTCTGGCTCTGTGCGTTTGACACAGGCCCCACTCTGCTTCAGTTCACACGGTGCTTCCTGTAACTAAGCTCATCTTCCTCTCTTCCCCTTCTGTGTGTATTTCTGTGTGTGTGTGTGTGTGTGTGTATATGTATGTGTATGCGTGTCTGTGTGTGTGTGTGTGTATATGTATGTGTATGCGTGTCTGTATGTGTGTGTGTAGCTGTTGGAGCTGCGGCGCAGGCTGGATCAAGCCGAGGAGGACAGGGAGGAGCTGCAGGAGGAGCTGTGCAGGGAGAGGGAGGCGCGGGAGAAGCTGGAGCTCATGATCTCCCAGCTCAGGCAGCAGATGTCCCAGTCCGGCAGCTCGGGGGGCCTGCCTGCTCCTGCCCTCGCCCCCGAAACTGACCACAACTAGGCCTCCCTGCGGACTCTCACACAACGTGTCCCCTCTGCTGCCCTTTTTATAAATGTGACATTGCAACTTCAAATACTTTTTTTCTTTTCTTACTCAAAAGGACACTTTTTCATTGTTCGTTTTTTTTGTTAATCAAGACATTTCTCTCTGAGGTCTACAAGACAAAAGGCTAACGTTAACAGTGATGTGGGGCGGAAACCACATTTGACTTTATTTGATTTGGAGGATTTTTTCTGTTGGTTTTATTAACAATGGACAAGTTTCAGGGGGAGGCTGCTGCTTCATGGGCCACAGGCTGGCTAACGGTCTAACGGTCCCGGTCTCTGGTCCTGTATCACAGTGCGGCCCACTACTTCTGAAGCTCTCAGACTCGGACCCCGAAGCGCTATAGTTGAACAAAGCCATGCCCGCCTTGTTGCTTCTAAGTCAGCTGGCTGATGTGATCACTGTGGCCCCAAGCAGTTTGACTAGAGTCTCCACAACCACCCCCACCCCCACAAGCTTCCAGTCTCGTGGCAGGGCCTCCTCCCCCTCCCCTCAACCCCCCTCTTCAATATTGAGTGGCAAGCAGATAGGCCAGGGATTTAAACCCAAAACCTCCAGGTGTCCAGGAGGAAACTCTTAACCACGACCAGCATGTGAAACGGTGCCTCGGCTACAGGCTGCCAAGAGAAGACTGCCCTTGGCTCTCCATCACTTTACAGGACCTGACACAAGGAGCCTCAGAACACAAGATGGCGCCCATAGCTGTCTCTGCTGCTGTACAAACACCCAGGGCTCCATACCAGCATTGGCAAGAAACTGGTACCTGTTTATCTCCCCCACACACACACAAACTGTAAAAAACATACACACAAAAACAAAGTTGCAGATATACTTCTCAAAAGTATATGACTATGTAATTATAAAGAGCGTTAAGTTATTTTAACCTTGTGAAACTGAAACTGCACAACAGCATTTTCAGTCTAACTACCATTCACATCTACAACTCAATCCAATCTGTTCTTGTGAAAAAATTATATGTGGTTATATATATTCAGGTCCATAATTATTGGCACCCTTGATGAAGATGTGCAAAAAAGGCTGTATTAAATAAATACAGGTTATGAACTATACTGTATGCTCAAAAAATGTTTCTCAATTATTGGCACCCCTAATAATTGTTTGAAATAAAATCCAACAAAAATAAATCTGCATTAACATGTCATCTTCTGTAGTGTTTTATGAGAGACTGTGATGGCCATTGCAAAACAGTCATTTTGTGGCCAGTTAACCATTTCTTGGTTGATTTTGACATATGCTTTGGATAATTGTCTTGCTGAAAGATCGATTTGCAGCTTCCTGGCAGGGGGAAATCCCGGGGGAAATAGGTTATCCCGAGTGTATCTCAAAATCAACCAAAAAATGGTTAGCTGACCACAAAATGACTGGGCAGTACACAAACATACAGAAGGATCTTCAAGGATTCTGTTTCTTGGATTGAATTTAAAATAATTATTAGGGGTGCCAATAACAATATTGTACTTGTTAAAGAAAAATACCTGTTAAAGAAAATCTTTATTAGTATAGTATAATATAAAAATTGTATTGGTAAAAATGTATTTGAGCATACAATATAGCTCATAACCTGTATTTGTTTTATACATAATTTTTTGCTCATTTTCATTAGGAGTCCCAATAGGTCTGGACCTGACTATATCCAAAATATAAGGAATGTACTTTTGATATATGTAAAATGTTCACTTAACATATTACAAAATATATAGCCTCACATGTCAGGCTCCCTTATGGGACTATGAACCTGACCAGGTTGACATTGATGTGATATAAGTCCACCCAAATTCAGAGAATGTGCTTTGTTAATAAATCAATGGTCAGATACTTTTGATGGATGCTGATCTTGTGTAGATGGGGCTCAAACCGGAAGATTTTCTGGTGGTGCATCAGTAAATAACTCAGTGCTGGCTAAAACTTGCTAGAACCAATCAGTTTGGTTTTCGCTAAAAATCCAGCACAATCTCATACACTTCCCTTTCCAGAACTCTGGCATCTGGTATTGAGACTACAAAATATATAATAATTTAAAATATATAATGATTTTTGATATCATTTTATGCAAATATTGTATAACATATTACAATAATATGGCATGTCACAAACTATCCGACAGTGTATGTTGAAAAGCTCATAACATATATGGAGAAAAGGTTGACAGATGTTAAGAATACATATTCCTTGTATTTTATATTTACTAACATTTATTTTTTATGGAGATAATCAAAGCATACATGTATTGCTGCTGCCTGGCTGCTATTTAGTGAACACATGAGAACATTTGTAATATTTCATTTTTCATGTTTTTTGTGTTGTTTTGCTTGTCGATTCTGTCTTTGACATGTTTGAAAGAAAGTCTTTAGGTTGAAATGAGTCAGCGAGTCCGGAACAGTCTGGCCGCTGGTTGTAGGCCACGTCCTTCCGCTCCAGTAAACAAACTGAGCTCCAGTTAGGGAGGTGGAGGCAGAGGCCTGGCAGCGCTGGGCGGCCTATTGTAAAATAGAAACGGGAAATTGTGACTATCCTGAAGTCTAACCTGGAGACGCGAGCGCTCCGACATACCAGCTTTAGTCATTTATTTTATTATAGGCTTTTCAGCCTGATGACGGGGCGTGCTGCGTTTCCAGGTTGCGTGGTTTAACAACGCCACGCGAACGCCAGTTCAGTATTAACAGTTCTTGTGTAGACGCATTTGAGACTGAATTATTCAAATTCACACAAATATCGAATGAACTTCTGATAATGCAATTAAAGAAGAAGCTTAATTACACTGCAACATTTCAGGTCAGCATCTAAAGACCCCCCTTTAAAAACGTTTTTATTTTATGGTAAATAATACAGTCACACTAGTTTTTTTATTTTCTCTTTTTATTTCAATGCCAAAAATGCAAGTCTACATACAGGAACCTTTCGTAAGATGATACTGAAATCTTGTATGTGCATGTGAGGTATGCACGAATACAGATTGATACTCTGTTTTGTATATACAATGTAGTCGTTAATATATTAGCAACTTTAGTGCAAAGAAAATCTACAAATGTTTATGCAGACGTGGAGCCGGTAGTGGTGCAATCAGCAAGTATCCCATTTTCCATAATGTAAAAATTCAAATTTGATTTCATTTGATTTCAAATTGGTTTTGAACATCAGAGAGGTGAACGCTCGTTTTGAGAATGGGCATCCGTGTTCTCAGATCGATATTGACAAGGGCTACTGTGTTTCGTTCTCTTTCCACATGTTCACATTTGCATGTATTACGTGTCTGGAATAGCAGATAGAATATTTAACACATTTGGGGAAAATTCAACGTGCTATTTGACATTTTGTATCGTTTTTTAAAAGAACTAACTACAGTAGTAACCTCGGATTCGAAGGCATCGAGATTGGAGGTTTTAGGAGCCCTGATTGTTCATCCCTTTGAAAGTGACGTCAAAGTACACAAATGTAATGAATACTACTTTATTAGGCCCGATAACAATTCCAGCCCCGTGTATCGTTGTATTTAAACTTGCCACAGGTAGGCTATATAATAGAACAGCCGCTGAAAGTTTAAATCGGAATGATATTTTGATGTTCGTGTAATTTGATCTGATTTAGAGAACGTCTCATACAGCACTAGTTTCCGGGATCGGTACACGCGCTTACGTCTTTGCGGCCGTTCCAACCTCAGCACAAAAGATATTTCAGAGATATTTGAGATATTTCAGTTACGTTACGTTTTTTGTCTGTGTGACAAAGCCGTGTTAGCCGCGGCTACCTCCTGTCCATTTCGAGTCATTTATGGTCAGTGGCGATCAGATTGTATTGCGTAGCCTACCCAAGCGTTTTTTAAAGCTGACCGGTTGGGGTATACGCCTGGATTCTGATTGTCTACAAAGGGACAAGGACCATAGGACAAGTCACAACATAATTTACGCTTTTCAATAGTTTAGGACTGCTCAAACATGTATTGTCCTATACTATGCATTTTGTACACATGGGGGTGCCGTGTAAATACGTCACCGTCTTGATACTTTCTACAGTTTAGGGCCTGTAGTGGCGCCTTAAGATTAACGGGAATTAAATTCGGGTGTAAATTTTTACAGTACATATTTTATAGGGGTGCAGGATTTATGTATATAGCTAAATGAGACTAATTTATGCCCGCCGTTTTATCCCCGCGCGAGCACAGTGCAATGTAATAATGATAATAGTAATAAATAAAGGTTTGTCTGTTTCTTCTCTCTTCGACATTTAAAATAGGCTAACATTGAGCGATTGAAGCGTGAGAAAAATGTCAATCATAAACCAAGCAAAGATGGTAGGCTATGTGTCACAGTTGAACTTGGCGGTTTGGGTCTTTTCCGTACAAATGACGGTTAGATATGATCCGACATGCGACAAATCTTAACTACGAACAGTCAGGCTATCTGCATTTATATATAAAAAAGAAATCGATAGAACATGCAAAACAAACAGAAATATATATAACACTATGGCTTTGCAACCTTTAAGTAAATATATATATTTTAATTGCTGATATGAAACACAAATCGCAACGGTGTGTGTATGATCATTGCATACAGTGTTGCTATGTTGCCAATACTACAGTGTGATGACACATTTGTTCTAGTGTTGCATGAAAAACACTGTCCTCCTACCTCATGTTGTGATAAAAACGAATTTTTAAGCAAATGACACCTTGAACCGTCTATCACAGTACATATTTACTAGAAATGCTTTTATGCTTCTAGCTGGATACCTCAGTTGTATTGTAAAGATTTATTTGTGTCCCTGCCCCTCCTGATTCATCCTCTGTATATATAGCCCTGTATAGACCATTGACTTGAATCAAATTCAAGTAAACTTCTGTAGTGTCAAGCTAGCTGTTGTGTTGGTGTGTTTTTTTTCTATTTATTTATTTATTTATTTATTTATTTATTTTTAACCTGGTGGTTTTAGTTGCTATGTTTCGGACATTTCCGATATGTTTTAATGTAAACATTGCCATTTGCTCCATGGCAATTTGGTTTATGTCAAAATCCAATTTGACAGATTAGGGTGAATGACATGACAGATTAAATAAATAACATTTATCAATGACATGCCTTATTGCTATGTTTACCCAGAGGGAATATTCTGGTACTGATATGGCTCTGAGAGGCTCTGTCATTTTGAATATAATAATGTAAATATAAATTTTATTTACGAAGCTCTTTTCTTACATGATGTTCAAAGCGCTTTCCAAGTAAAATAACATAGAGCAAAAATAAGTCAAGAGAAAAAGAAATAATTGATGATGATAAAAACTAAATAAAATGTAATGTCATGCAACATGGCTGTTAAAATGAGTGTCTGAAAGTGGGCCATTGTGATTCAAACAGGATGTAATGCACATACAGGTAATAAAACAAACCTTTTTCTTTGAAATGTATTAAAACATTTTTTGGTCTAAATGGACAACCCTCTTAAGTGGTTTCTGTACCTTGTTTGGGATGTGCTACAGCCAACAGCTCAAAGGTGGTTTTGAAGCAACCACGTTTTGGCTTAAATAAACTTGTCATTTCAGAGATGTACCCCTTCCTAGTAGAAATGCTGTTTTCATATGCTGGCCAAAGAAAAATAAGGCATTATGCAGTTAAGAGCCAAATGTGGGCGGCTCAACTTTCAATTTTTTGTTTCCCCTGTGCGTTCTGAGTTTGTTTCATCAACCATGGTTATGTTACACTTCACCAACAAACCAAGTATTAATACCATCAACTGTAAGATCTCTAATCAACTAATAAAAATGTTTAATTGAGGAAAATACATCCATCTTTCTTTCTACATCCATCTTTCTTGGGCCCCAAAAAGGTTGTTATGTGCCCCAAACAGCTTGGAAACTGTCACTTGTACAGAAATGATGTGGTAATCGTCTGAAACCTGCTGCTGCCACTTGGGCGTGGCTCCTTTCTCTATTCCGGTTCTATCCAGTAGGTTCCGGAAGATGCATGTGAAGGTCCTGGGTCTGGTCCCGGGGAGGATGCGTCCTAGAGAAAGGAGAAGGATACTCCCCATATCCTGTAATTGCCATTAGATCCGTGGGGAGGTTACATTACATTTACATTTTAGGCATTTAGGAGACGCTCTTATCCAGAGCGGCTTACAAAATGTGCATTAATACATGGTAAGATTAATCATAGACCGCGCCAGAGATCAGTGTCGTGATACAGTAATAGACATAATCGTTGGCAGCGGCAAACTACCTGTAACACAAGGATGGAAAAGTTAGGTTTTTTTAATGTATTTATTTTTTGGCACAGACATCAACATAGATAAATTTTACAAAATGCAGTATTGAACATGAAAGCAGTGGTGATGACAATAGGTGGTAATCTGACAATTAGAGTCTGAAGAAGTGGGTTTTCAGTCTCTTGCGGAAGATGGCCAGTGAGTCGGCGGTCCTGACCGAGTGCGGAAGATCATTCCACTACTGGGGGGTCAGGACAGAGAAGAGGTGAGACCGCGAAGAGTGGCTGCTGGACGCCCGCAGGGAAGGGACAGTCAGTTTGCCGGAGGGGTCTGGCTGGGGTGTAGGGTGTGAAGAGTGCCTGGAAGTAGGAGGGAGCAGTTCCTCTAGCAGCTTGATAGGCCAGCACCAGTAATTTTGATGCGTGCTGCATTAGGGAGCCAGTGAAGAGAGGTGAGTAGAGGGGTGACATGTGAACTTGGTTCAGTTGAACACCAGACAGCATTCTGGACCAGCTGCAGTGGCTTGATGGCACAGGCCGGTAGGCCTGCCAGCAAGGAATTGCAGTAGTCCAGGTGTAAGATCACCAGGGCCTGGACCAGGAGTTGTGTGGCCTCTTTGGTGAGGAACGGTCTGATCCTCCGGATGTTATGGAGGGAGAATCGGCAGGTCCGGGTGATACGTTGTGGGGTGAAAGATACTGAAAGCATAATCCACCAGCTCATACCAGCCGAGAACAAATTATTCATGTATTGTTCCACTCACCGTGTGCATTACATTCTCCCCTCTCCCTCTCTCTCTCTCTGTCTGTCTGGATCTCTCTCTCTCTGGCCTAGTGCATGCATGCTGCAGGGTTAGATGGAGGAAGCAAGAATGCGGCAGGATGGGAATCGATGGAGGCCATCTATATTGAACATTTCTAATTACTTTTATGCTTTTGTTCCAGAGCCGATGTCCTAGGAACGGCAGTTACTTTTGTTTGTGCTTGTGACGTAAGCTTTGTATTCCTCTTTGCCGCGTGGTCATTCGGCTGGGAGTTCCTCTTCAACATCAATCAGCGTGTTCCAGTGTTTACAAGCTTTGGGTATTACCTGGTCCCATAAGGTGTGGTCAGTGACAACTTAATGAATCATTTACACATTAGAATCAGACTAGAAAACCGGCATGGCCGCACATAGGGCCCTGGTGTCACACATGGTAAGAGAATGGCTACATCAGGTGGTTGAAATTTGAACATTCAATAACAACAGTACTTCAAAAGGAGCTGTTTCATTGGCGCTTTTATAGTTTTATTGCTATAACTGGAATGAAGTCTCTACTGAGTGAACTGACCTTTGAATGTACAGCAATTATAAAATGTGACCTGTCAAAGGATTTATTTCATGTGTCCCTGTAAACTGTCAACGTGAGGTGTGGGGTGTCACTTCCTGTCAAGACCCTGCCAAAGTGCAAGCAGGGCTTTGGGTCGTGTGATCTGCGCGCGCCGGGAGGGGCACCCCTGTCTCATCACCAACCGCATTTTATGTGGACTGTTGCAGCCCAGCCCACACAGATTACAGAACGTTCCTTTCAGGGGAAGGGCATCACCAGGGCGCAAGGCTGGAACCTCCTGCTGAAAGGATTTGCATTGTATAAAATGAGTGGACCTCTCATATTGTAGCTAACAACCTTCTTTCATCTGGACCCTCGGTGGTCACAAGGGTAGGGGGGCGTGCATGGATTGGGGGGCTGTATGCATGGGAGGGAGGATTCTCCCTGCCCCAACTGCCTTTTCAAAAGATCCATCAATGCATGGTCATATTTTTTGTTTTTGGTTTGTTGCCAGAAAAAGTCAAATGTAAGCCTATGTTGAATTAGTTGAATTTAGATAGTATGTTTGGATATATCATTTCTGCATTTTTGGACCGTGCTGTTTATGGTTTCCACAGATATAGGGGGAATAAAACACCTTTTCTGAGCTGTGTCTGATTGTAAACTGCTGTGTCTGATTGTAAATTGCTGTGTGTATCTGTGTATGCTTGCATGTTCATTTGCCTAGTAGATACCTCTCCCCAGGTCAACTGACACAGATTCTTAAAAAAAAAAAAAAATCATAATTTTTTATTAAAAAGGGGGGTGAATACTTTTGCTGGCCATATGTACAAATATTCTAACAGTATATTTAGAAGGTTTCCCCTGTCTATATTCTAACCATATCCATTATGAGCTAAAAGGCTAAACTGATCCTAGATCAGCACTCCTACTCTTAGAATCTTTGCACATATGTCATTTGTATTGGGTAGGTTATTTGAATCTCTCATCCCGAACCTCTTTGCGAAAATGGCCTTGCACAGAGCTCCATGTCGTGATCATGGAAACCACATTCTCGCTTACAGCGCTACCAGAGGGAACAGATTTGGGCACCACACCGGTCACTGATGTAAGTGTTAGCGCTTTTTATAGCCAATAGGTGGCAGTCTGAGCCCTTCAATTATGACTTCCATTGTGCTTGGTAGGTAGCTACAACTACACTGAACATCGAAAGAATGTTAATGAACGGTGTAAATAAATGAATAAATAAATATGTAAGGGATAATTTACTGCAGACAAGTAAGACAAAAGACCCCTCCGGTTTGGTCAAGGTCACCATTACCCTGTTCTGCTGTTATTTTCAACAACGACTTGTCCTCAGTACTTACACCACAGCTATTTGCCAAAGGAACTAGTACACAGTTGGTGAATTATGTTAAGAAATCCATTTATTCACAAAATTAGACAACATTTCATAATGTACGTAATGCAAAAATAAAATAGTGGCACCAGATGATTGCGATCCATTGAATTAAGTGTATTTTCATCGTCGTGAGTCTGATGTTAAGTTGGTGGGCGCTTTGATATTTTTACATCCTGTATCCATATTACATCCTGATACCCGGATAACACGTCCGATATAAAAATGTACCCCCTGTGACACCCTCATGACCAATCAGAATTGCGTATTTAACTAAGCCATGCTATAAAAAAAAAAAGAATTTGACAAGGCATGTGAAAAATATACACCCTTGCGATTATTCTAAATTCGAACATTCTGACCCATCCTGTGGGTATGTGTTAATATGTGTTTGCATGCATGCATGTTTGTGTTTGCATGAGTGTTTGTGCTCCTAAGAACCTTTCTCACTCTGTAGTTGAAGGCACAACAGAGAGCTACTGAGCAGCACTGAGGCTCAAACTGTACTCTTAGAATCTTTGTACATACGGGCCCAGATTTCCATGATGAGTTCACAAACAAATACAGTATATAGGGTGTTCTAGGTGGCATAACCATCTGAGGAGCTCATTCTAGAAATACATATTTTCCTTTTTTAAATTTGGGATATAGAGAAAGATGCTGCAACAGAAAGGTATGTAGAAGGTTTGCTGATAATACCCACAGGTAGCCTGATAACAATGACTATTGCATATCATTTCTTCAAAACAATGTTGTTCATGTAATATATAATCCACAGCTGGTGACCCCCAGTTCCTGACTTTACACACTTAATTTAAAACACAAGTGTTTCCTTTTCAAAGAAGGGAACACAATCAGACAGATACCTTGAAGAAGGGGAAGAGAATACAAAGGATTTAGGGTGACAAGGCAGTAAGGTTTTCCCTTCTCAGAAAGCTATGTGACTAGTCTTCAGATTACATATCTGTGATAAATGAGATGTTTAAACTTTGATAAAGCGTTATTTCAGGTTTAACTACATCATGGACCTGTGGTCCACCTTCCTGTGAGAGCTAATCATGAAATTAAATTACTTTATTGGTTAAAGGAAGAGGAAGAACTCTTAATGATAATAATACTCTTTATTTAAAATGTTCTTATTTAACCTTTATGGAATTGTCCATATATAATATCTGTAGAGATTCAGCTGCAGGTGAACAGTGCTGCTGCAATAAAACATCACTGCAAGGCACTGCCAGAATATATCAAATAACAACACAGAGAGCACCTCTGGCACCTGTAATCATCTCCTATGGCATGTTAACATTCCGTTAAAAACGTTTCCTCCTGGACATTACTAATTAAACTTCCATTAATCAAATCCAAACACACTTGTTCGGAGGAACCAGGTGGTGAATTTAAACACACCCTTCAGCAGGCCAGGGCATGAGGCTGAAACAGAGAGCCGTTTGAGCCAAGTCCACCTCCAGCTCCGCTTCCGTTGTTGTTCCGTTGTCAAGTGTTGGAAGTGTTTTCTCATTTACAAGCACATCTTACTGGCACACTGGCACTTTTCTCCTTGCCCTGATTTTTTTTGGTTTTGAATATTAAAACCCCCCTTTGTCCAGCCATTATCTGAAGAAGAAAAAAAAGTTATGCTTCTGATGGACTGGGAGGGAGGTCTGCTGTTTGTCCAAAACTGTTTGTTTAAGAGCAGAAATGAATGGGCAATTTTTCATTGCAGGCAGTTGAGCCCGAGTTGAAGCGAGATGGACGAGAGATGGGGATAGAGAGAGAGCGTAATTAAACATTTTAGACAGTTGTCAATTTATGTATTCCTCTAAATGTTTATCTTTTTGTTTTGTTATGCCAATTTGCAAAGTTCTACACTTTAGCAACATTGACTGTACTGTGCATTCTGAACTTAAGTTCTAGAGAGAGATTACGTTTTAAAGCTCTTTATTAACCAACGGTCAAAAGAGTATATAACATTTGGACAACAACTGAAAAAAAAAAAAAAAAAAAACTTTCTCCTTTATTTCAAACATTTTCAGCTTGTGTTTAAAGTCCACTGGACATCCTTCTCCAGCATACACAACCCCCCAAAACAGACATATAGGCCTAGTGAAAGAGGGAGGGGGAGAAAAGGAGAGGGATAAAGACAGACAGAGAGAGAGAGAGAGAGAGATTTAGAAATGGAAGAACAGCGGCTTGAAAGATACTGTTTTCCTGCTTTATATAATCTGAAGGGTGGAGTACAGGGTATTACAGGGTGAAATATGATATTGAAGATCGCACAACCCAATACAGTGCAGAGAGAAAAAGGAGGTGAATACCAATACATTTAGCAGTGCAAACCGCTTAACATTCAGCCCCAACTCAGGGAAATCAATGCAAGACAAAATCGACTTTTAATCTAACTACTTGTCTTTGAATTCATTCATATTAGTTTGTGATCTTCTGGATCTTCTGTTAATTGGTTGCTTAATATCTGCTTAGTTACGGTGGTGTTTGCTTGCTCTTTGAATCATTGATAGAATTAAGTGAAACACTTACTTGAATGCTGTTAAGTGATAAACTGTTAGGTGATTTATTGAATACTGTTGTGGTTAATAATTACTTTTGAGTACAAATGTCTGTTTAAACCACATTGTGCCTCATGCAGCTCACCAGCACTGAAGGCTTTCTCATTAAAAAAATATATATTTCAAATTTTTCCCAGTTTTTCTCCCAATTTGGTGGCCAATTGTACCCTCTATTTCTTCAATTCAACCCCCCAGTCGCCACCCCCGAATGCGACTCCCGGTCAGAGCTGGGCTCCCGGTCAGAGCTGGGCTCCCGGTCAGAGCTGGGCTCCCGGTCAGAGCAGGGTTGGTGCAGCTGGGGATCGGACTCTGGCCGAAGTGGTTAACCTGCACTCCGGGTGAATGCATTTACTGGTTGCGCCCCCCGGAGGCCCACTGAAGGCATTCAACTGAAATGTTGTGGCTGAGGTACTGACTCTTTAAGGGTACACATCCTAAAAACTGACACCATTGTCATCCTTGAGTTCACTCTTTTGTAACTTGAGATGAGACTTGAGATGTACTGTACTACCACAGAGTCATTGCCACTGCCTACTTGCTCAACACTATATACCCCTGCTTACTCCATTTCATCAAAAATAATTATATATATATTTTTAATTACTAACCTTTTCCTTCCCAGTGTTACAGGTATGGTACGCAGCTTCCTGTAATGATGTCTATCGCTGCAGTACTGCACTGATCTCTCGCGCTAACTATGATTGTTCCTACCATGTATTTATGCACATCTTGTAAGTCGATCTGGATAAGAGCATCTGTTAAATGCTTAAAATGAAAATGAAAATAACGGAGTGGTATTACATTACAGTGGTAGTGCAAGTGTGGCGAGGGAACTTTTGGGATCCTGCCTTCACACCGGCATGCCGCTGGGTCGGTCGTTTAACTCTTGAGAAAATCTTTTGCATCGAGATGCCCCTGTAAATATTGAACTGTATGGTGCTGTACCAAGCAGAGGTTTCTGGAGCGGTGATTAGTTTCATTGTGGTGATGGGTTTCATTGGCAGAGCTGAGACCATAGCCCTGGTCTCCCACTTCAGACAGTGGGGAAATGGGGGCTGCTGGGGGCTCATCTTGCTGAAACGATGGGTTTCATGGGCCTACAAATATAATTTGACATTCCAAATTGGGAGAAAAGAAAATACAGCAATACATTTTTTCAATAAATAACACGAATAATACACAATAAGTCTCGAGAGACAGTTGTCCAAGGCCACCCGAGCACAGCTCATGAATTGTACACATTGGACACCATTGCAGTGCAGCTGGCAGAGTGAACGTTTCAATTGGAGTAATAAACCAAGGATGTATAAATCACTGGTTTCCACGTACCCTGCCATAGTCATCGAAAGAAAATGAATGACCTTGTAAAACAATTTAATACATGAATACATAAGGTTATTTTACACGTTGTTTTGTTATCATTTAAAGAACAATCCCAGGTTATTGATGATGTATATTTCATTTGCAATTCTTTCCTTACAGCAATGTCCTGTAAGGCAGGCCACCTGTTGGCAGTTTGAATGAAAAGGGAGGAATTTATAATGCAAAATCGACATTTTTTGTGCCTGCCATGTGTGCCTGCACTTGACTTGTGCAGTGCTTGACTTGTTTCTTGTTTACAAGATTTGTATCGGACAGTATCTGTGGCTACAAAAAATGACAGAATAGACTCCGACCATGTGCTCTGTGCTGAAAGACTGATAAACAATCAAATCAGGAATCTCTATGTATATTGAGTATTATGTACTCAACTGTCAATATTGCGAACCTTGGATATTTCATGGATCAAGTTCCCATTCACATATTTGGACAGGGATTTCCTCTATTAGGTTACCTAACAGTTCCCTGCAATGATTTGCATATCTCACGTTCTTCAAAGTGTCCACCTTAAAAAATGCAAGGACCCATTCTGTATCCATGGTGACCATAAACTTCAGGAATCCTGCACCCCTGCGGTATTAAAGACATCTCGGCACTAATGGCACTCGACTTATCCACCAATATTCTGTACACAGAGAATCAGATTCAGAGGGTCACTTATTTACACTGACCTGTCATGGTCTTCTACACAGGATCTTGATCTTAAGATTCTATGGCAGAGGTGGCCAACCCTGGTCCTGAGGAGCCAGGGGTTCTGCTGGTGCTTGTTTTCACCTTAAAATCAGCCACTAGTTTAGAACCAGGAAAGCAGGTGAGGTAACTGTTTAATCAATTGCTTTAATTGTTCAGTTAAGGGGTGAGGAACAACAAAAACCAGCAGACCCTGTGGTTCTCCAAGACCAGGTTTAGCCAGCCACTGCTCCATGTCTTCTGACCTGCAGTATGTACAGATGTTTGCATTTATATGTATTTATCTAGCAGGCACTGTTAACCAGAGTGATTTACAACATGGTGCAAACCATTAAGGTTAGATGAACACTTGTGTAGATAAAAATGGAATGCAGCACAATCAAAACGAAGCACCATTGTAAAAGAAAACAATGCTGTAATAAAGACATTGGCACGCAAGTGCCATAAAGCGCCCTCCTACGTTTCTTCTTCACAACGTTTACCTTAGGTGCCAGCTTCAAATCTGTTAAGTTCAACAAGTTAGTTTGAAGACTGACTTAATGATTAGCCATCTAGTTTAATCAAGGCATAAATTATGTAAAACAGTAAAACATGCACTTGGTTTAATCTGGACTCAATATTAATATGCTGAATTTTGCCATGCTTGAATTTGTTTGCTAAACACTCCCATCTGCTGGAAAATGTAGTGAATGACAAGAGGCTCAACAACCTCCAATTTAATACTTGGCAACTTAATTTAGCTAAGAATTTGTGTTATAGTACCAGATCTGAAAAAAGGTTTACCCGCACTTTTTTTCCTCCCCAGTTTGGAATTCCTAACCAAAACATAAGAGCAGCCTGATCATTGCAATGCGCACTGCAGCGACAATGCGCTTACTCCACAACGCATGCACCCATTGGCCGCTTCATCCCACTCTTAAAACCACAGGCGGAGATTCGTGTTTACTGTGCTGGAGGACTGTGCAACCAAGGCAGGCAGATCATTGACCAGAGGAGTTGCTATTGTGGACGAGGCATGGGATTCCAGGCCAGGAAGCACTGGCAAGGTCTGGGTTTTATCCAGTCTGTGAGATGCATTACTTCACTAAAAAACAGTTGCCTCAACTGGATTTAGTCTAATCTAATCTAATCTAATCTTCTCATTTACAAGTTGTGAGGCCACAGCACCAGATTTTGTAGCTGTTTTGTCAAATAAACGGCAACAGCTTTCCATACCAGTATATTTTGTAAATTATGGTTACACCAGTAAAACAAGGTTAAACATTTAGTTTTATGCCAACAGTACGGGCAAAGACCCCAGCCTGTGTACTGATTTGCTTGGTTCATGCCGAGGCTCAGTGAGATCTAGTTCATGGAGCTGATGGTATCAATCGTAGTTGATCATAATGCTTTCGCGTGTGACTCAAATGAAGGCCTCCCTTGGATATAGAACTCCCTGCACTATTCTTCCCTGGTCTTCGAACCCCTCAGTGCCTTTTATAGAGATAGAGATCGCGCGCACGCACACGCACACACAGTCCTTCGAGATATGAGAGGATGAGAGAGAGGAATCAAAAGGGAAGTAAATGATCCATATTTGCATGCATGTTGCAATTGTTTTTCCCCCTCCTGAACATTTTTATTGGCCACGGGCCACAGACGTTATGTGACTGAGGGTCTCCACACTTTTGAGTGGCTGGTTTGAACACCACCAAAACACAGAGAAAAGCACCTTGCTCTCTATTTGTTTTATTGCAATATTAGGATGTAGATGTTCATTAGACTTTTCAGGGTTTTCATCCAACCAAACACATATGCAGACAAGAATCTGTTTGCAGAAGTTCTGTTTCTAGTGGAATATAACAGAGTACATGATATTAATTATACGCTAAAAATGTGCCAAGTTAAATTTGTGAAAGAGGCTCAGGTATGTGTTCCATAACAAAGGCCCTGGGTTCTCAGGAAAAGAGTACAGTGAGCTGGGTGGCTGGGGCATGGAATTAGGACAGTGGGGGTTGGGGGATGGAATCATTTTAAATCATTTTAAAAACCAGGGACCAGAATAGCGGGTTCATGCCAAGACCAGTGTGAGAACAGTCTGGCACAAAGACAAAAAGCAGAACAAACAAAAAACACAGCTGAAGGAGAAGACAGAAATGACAGGACTAAAGCCATGTGCATTTCAACAATGTCCTGCTTTGGCAAGAGTTTTCACCTGCAGAGAATGAAGAGGAGGAGAATGTATAGTTTACTCTGACTAACATGCCCTGCTGGAAAATAGCACATCAAAAACAGAATTACTGCTTCTTCTTTTTATATGTTAACAGGCCTGCTACTTCAGTGACATTTAACCGGTTTGCATTTACAGTCTTAACTAATTACTGCAACCGAATTTTTTGTAGAACATCAATTGAAGGTTGTCAATTTGGCTATGATTTCAGTCAGGTGATAGCTAGATGATTAAATATAAGCCAGCCCTTGATGTTGAAATGCTGATGAACAATTTAATAAATATAAAAAGATTTTCCCCTAACTTCTTGGTTTCTCAGTTCTTACTCTAATCAGTGTGGGTGTGTTATGTAGCACAGCATTGGGAATTGAGTGCATGGTTTAAACTTAAAGTTGGTTTAAAAGAAAACATTGGAGCACTGGCAGTTGCAAGACAAAATAAAATTCCTTAATTAGCACATATTTATATTAATTATAGTAAATATAAAAATGTATTTATCAAAAACAACATAAAAACATACAATATCAAAAATACCTTTTTTTTTCTGTAGAGTTAATGACTAGGACAGTGTAAACGAACAGGCAGTAATAAAAAAAAATCCCACCCCCAGTTAAACAGTTAATGAGTACATAAGAAAGTATTTGCAACACATACAGTAAGAACTGGCCAGGTTTTCCTGCTCTTAGCAGGGAACATCTGTGAAAATGAACACAAGGAGAGCTCTGGGTTTCCTTTACATTACACTTACATTACATTGCATCACATGCCATTACCTTCCACTGTTCCACTTAAGTTCATATGCACACACCAATGACACATGACGAATGGATTTATCACAAACAACACAGAACATACAGTATTGAAATGGCCACAGGGCAGCTGCCATCCCACTTTACACAGTGGAGTTTAATGAAAGCCTCTGTACACTTAGTGGGCACCAGAAGGGTTTGCCAAGTCTCCTGTGAAACAAAACATAGAAAACAAAACACAAAAACAATCTGCTCTATAAAGAGACTTTGGAAGCATTTTGTGTGAGTCACATGGGCTATCTGACCCCTCCCTGTCCTATTCAAATATTAACTGGGGGGACTGCAGTGCTTATGGAGCATGGCATTTAAGCCAAAGGGGACAATTTACAGGTTGGATTCCCCAGGTGGGGCCCTGCTGTGGAACCCTCATTCAAGGTACTCTGAATTATTATGAAATTGTTATTATATATATATACTGTATATATACAGTGGGTATAAAATTATTCACCCTCTGTGGAATTCACCCTCAAAATGGATTTCATTGTGATTTCTTGCAACTGATCAACATGAAGTACTCTATAATGTCAGATAAAAACAATACAGCTGGGAGTCTATCTGGGTAGGTCTCTACCAGCTTTGCACATTTCTTTTACAAGCTTTTACAATTTTCACCCATTCTTCTTTACAAAATTGCTCAAGCTCCATCAGGTTAGATGGGGAACAGCAATTTTAAAAACTTTCCAGATTCTCAATAGGATTGAGGTCTGGGCTTTGACTGGGCCACTCCAAGACATTGATTGTTTGTTGTTTTTAAACCACTCCAATGGGGCTTTTGCTGTATGCTTTGGGTCATTGCCCTGCTGGAATATAAAACCTCTCCCAAGTTGCAGGTCTCTTGCAGACTGCAGCAGGGTTTCCTCCAAGATTTGTTTATATCTTGCACAAACTTTCCAGTCCCTGAAGCAGAGAAGCATCCCCATAGTATTAGGATCCTGCCAACATGTTTCACAGTGGTGTTGTGTTGTATGGATAGTATGTTTGTTTTACGCCAAACATAGTCCCTTATGTTGATGGCAAAAAGTTAAATCTTGTTCTCATCAGACCATAGAATCTTCCTCTGCCTGGCTTTCTTTTTGCCATCCTCGCATAAAGTGCAGATTTGTGAGGTGCTCAGGCCATTGTTGTCCCATGGACATTTTCTCCCATCTCTGCCATGAAAGACTGTAACTGTCAGGATGGCCTGTTCTAGGCAAATTCACAGTTATGCCATACTCTTTGCATTTCTTAAAATTCATTTTGATTCTATAAAGTAAGAAAATAAAATGTGAATACTTTTTATACCCACTGTATATATATATATATATATATATATATATATATATATACAGTGGGTTTGGAAAGTATTCAGACCCCTTAAATGTTTCACTCTTTGTCATATTGCAGCCATTTGCTAAAATCAATTAATTTCATTTTTTTTTTTTTTCATGCACACACAGCACCCAATATTGTCAGAAAAACACAGACTTGTAGAAATTTTTGCAGATTTATTACAAAATAAACACTGAAATATCACATGGCCATAAGTATTCAGACCCTTTGCTGTGACACTTGTATATTTAACTCAGGTGCTGTCCAATTCTTCTGATCATCCTTGAGATGGGCCTACACCTTCATTGGAGTCCAGCTGTGCTTAATTATATTGATTGGACTTGATTTGGAAAGGCACACACCTGTCTATGTAAGGTCCCACAGTTGACAGTGCATGTCAGAGTAGAAACCAAGCCATGAAGTCCTAGGAACTCTCCATAGACCTCCGAGATAGAATTGTGTTGAGACATAGATCTGGGGAAGGGTATAAAAACATTGCTAAAGCATTGAAAGCACCCAGGAGAACAGTGGGCTCCATCATTGTGAAATGGAATAAGTTTGAAACCACCACAACTCTTCTTAGAGCTGGCCGTCTGGCCAAACTAAGTAACCGGGCAAGAAGGGACATGGTCAGGAGGTGACCAAGAACCCAATGGCCACTCTAAGAGAGCTTCAGAGTTCCTCTGCAGCGATGGGAGAACCTGGTAGAAGGACAAACATCTCTGCAGCACTCCCATCAATCAGACCTTTATGGTAGTGACTAGACGGAAGCTACTTCTGAGTGAAAGGCATATGACAGCCCACCTGGAGTTTGCCAAATGGTACTTAAAGGACTCTAAGAGCATCAGGAAAAAGATTATCCGGTCTGATGAGACACAAATTGAAATTTTTGGCCTGAATGCCAAGTGCTACCATAAAGATCTGATTGATGGGAGTGCTGCAGAGATGTTTGTCCTTCTACCAGGTTCTCCCATCGCTGCAGAGGAACTCTGAAGCTCTCTTAGAGTGGCCATTGGGTTCTTGGTCACCTCCCTGACCATGTCCCTTCTTGCCCGGTTACTTAGTTTGGCCAGACGGCCAGCTCTAAGAAGAGTTGTGGTGGTTTCAAACTTATTCCATTTCACAATGATGGAGCCCACTGTTCTCCTGGGTGCTTTCAATGCTTTAGCAATGTTTTTATACCCTTCCCCAGATCTATGTCTCAACACAATTCTATCTCGGAGGTCTATGGAGAGTTCCTAGGACTTCATGGCTTGGTTTTTACTCTGACATGCACTGTCAACTGTGGACCTTACATAGACAGGTGTGTGCCTTTCCAAATCAAGTCCAATCAATATAATTAAGCACAGCTGACTCCAATGAAGGTGTAGGCCCATCTCAAGGATGATCAGAAGAATTGGACAGCACCTGAGTTAAATATACAAGTGTCACAGCAAAGGGTCTGAATACTTATGGCCATGTGATATTTCAGTGTTTATTTTGTAATAAATCTGCAAAAATTTCTACAAGTCTGTGTTTTTCTGACAATATTGGGTGCTGTGTGCGCATGAACGAGGAAAAAATGAAATTAATTGATTTGAGCAAATGGCTGCAATATGACAAAGAGTGAAAATGTAAGGGGGTCTGAATACTTTCCGAACCCACTGTATAAGCAGTTCAACTCCAGTGAATAGCCTGAAATGGTACAAAGGTACCTGCCAGTAAACTGCCAGTTTTTTTTATACCTCTGGCAGTTTACTGCTTACCTTTGTACCATTTCAGGCTATTCACTGGACTTGAACTGCTTAAATGTCAGTAAAAACTGGAAAATGGGGGTGTTCTAAAACTTTTTACCGGTAGTGTATATATACTGTATGTATATATAGTATATGTATATATATATGCACACATAGTACTCTCCAAAATGATTCACACCCTTGACAAAGATGAGCAAAGAAGGCTGTATACAAAATAAATACAAAATACAGGCAATAAGCTGTATTGTATGCTCGAGTTAGCCAGATGTATGGAGAACCGGGATGACTGGAAGCGACGATGGAGGGCTCGTCTGAGGACGACCTAGAGAGATGCTCAGAAAATATATTATTTAATACTAATAAAATTGCTTGGAGAAAAATATTTTATTTAACAAGTAATATTTTCTTCTCCAAACATATATGTCACAATTATTTCCACATGTGTGTTCAGTATTTTGTACACCCTCCCCTTTCAAGGATAACACTATTGAGTCATCTTCTATAGTTTTATGAGATTGGTGAATATATTGGGGGGGATCTTTGACCATTCCTACATAAAGTATCATTCAAGATCCTTCAGATCTTTCAGTCTGTGTTTGCGTACTGCCCTCTTCAATTCAAACCACACATTTTTGATTGGGTTCAAGTCTGGAGACTGATATGCCCATTGCAGTCAGTTAACCATTTTTTGGTTGATTTTGAAGCATTCTTGGGATCTTGCTGAAAGACTAATTCGGGGCCAAGTTTCAGTTTCCTGGCAGAGGGAACCAGGTTTTTGGCCAAAATGTCTTGCTGGAGTCCATGATTCCATTGACTTTAACAAGAGCATAGGACCAGTGGATGAAAAACAACCCCATAAGATCCACCATCATATTTCACGGTAGGTATAATGTTGCTTTCAACATAAGTGTCCTTCTTCCAACACCAACCGCACCACTGATGTGCATGACTAAAAAGCTTTTTCAACTTTGGTCTCATCTGATTACAACACCCGGTTCCAATCAGAGTTCCAATGCTGTTTAGCATTACATTACATTACAGTCATTTAGCAGACGCTCTTATCCAGAGCGACTTACAGTTTTACATTTTTTTCCAATCCATTTATACAGCTGGATATTTTACTGACGCAATTCAGGTTAAGTACCTTGCTCAAGGGTACAACGGCAGTGTCCCAACTGGTGATTGAACCAGCAACCTTAACATTATAAGCCCAGTTTCCTAACCATTATACTACTACCGCCGTTTGTCTTGTTTCTTATGAGAGTTCTTTGCCTTTCCCAATGGTGATGGATAACAAATAGATTTTACATGAGTGTAATGTTACTACATTTTTATACCCCAGTGAAACAGGATGCCACATTGCAGTTCCCTTAGATTGAGACAAACTTTAAAAAGTATCATGTTAATGAAGATTTATTTTTGGGGGATTTTATTAAAAATACTTACTAGGGGTGTGAACAATTGTGATATATCCTTTTGGGGGAAAATAACACAAAACAATGTTACAAACTAAATATTTTTATAAAATAATATCATTTCCCCTTTTTTGAGCATACAATAAATCTCACTACTTGCATTGTTTATTTTATACAGCTTCTTTGCTCATATATATCAAGGGTGTGTACTCTGGAGGAAACACCAAAATAAAGTGTCTTACTAGGGCGTTGGCCCACCACGAGCCGCCAGAACAGCTTCAATGCGCCTTGGCATAGGTTATACAAGTCTGCAACTCTATTGGAGGGATGCAATACTATTCTTCCACACCTCAGGCATGCTTCAGGATTTCCTGAACTGGGTTGAGATCTGGGGCCTCATTTATAAAACGTACTTACGCACAAATTTGATCTTAGAACGTGCGTACGCTCAAATCCACGTCAAAGTTCAGATTTATAAAAACGGTCTTTGACGTGGAAAAGTACTTACCTCCACGTCAGGTTTCAACCTGGCGTACGCACTTTCCTTGTGGCAATGTTTGAGTACTGCAGGTATTCGCGGTCTCGTCTCTTCTCTGTCCTAACCCCTCGCTGGTGAAATTATCTTCCGCAATCGGCCAGGACCGCGGAATCACTTGCGATCTTCCGCGAGAGACTCAAAACCCACCTTTTCAGACTCCACTACCACTGAATTCTGTACATCTAGCTAATTGTCATCACCACTGCCTACTTGCTCAACACTATATACCCCTGCTTACTCCATTAAAAAATAATAATTGACTAACCTTTTCCTTCCCAGTGTTACAGGTATGGTACGCAGCTGCCTGCAATGGTTTATTGCTGTATTACTGCACTGATCTCTTGCGCGTACTATGATTGTTCCTACCATGTATTAATGTACATATTGTAAGTCGCTCTGGATAAGAGCATCTGCTAAATGCTTAAAATGTAAATGTAATGTAAAAATGTATTCGAAATCTAACAGCGCCAACATGTCGTCTGCTGCCTATTATTATTATTATTATTATTATTAGTAGTAGTAGTAGTAGTAGTATTACCAGATTGAACACTTTGCTTAGGCTATACGTAATGGTTTGCACAATACATTTATTAATAAATTAAAACAACATAAGCTAAGCTACTTGTGGAAAACAAAACAAAAACACACATTGGTTTTCCAAAACTACCCCAATTAGAACAATTGACACATCCTTGAAATGTATTTAATACATATTATGGTTCCACGCGTGTAAAACACTTCGGTCAATCTGTAGGCTATAAAATAGAATGGCTTCGCTTCTCGAAGATATCGCCAACCGCGCAATAAGAAGGGAACGAGTTATTAGAGATTTTGACCTCAGTTTTAAATCAGTTTTAAAATTATTTACGTCCTTCAGGGACCTTTGCTGCCCCCGTTCACAGCCTGGGCTACAGACTGCCAGGCCACGTACTTGGTTGTACTGGTAAAGCCATTGAAAGGCTCCCAAACAGCGTCCCTGCACACAGCTGCACCTCCGCCAACAAGACCTCGATTTCCGCCTCGCTAAAATTATTTTTCTTGCAGCTCGCCATTATCAAGTAGAACATTTCTGTTTTGATTCGTGCTCCTTTATATGCTAATGATATTAATTAGGGGCGTTTACAAGGCGGAGATCTAAAACCATTCAGCTACGCACAATTTCAAGATCATTTGCGATTTATAGATTTCACATCTGGGGACTGGCGTACGCACGTTTTTTTTTGGGCGTACGTTCAGTTTCTCTGAATCACACTTACGCACATTTCAGAAATGATCTTAGATCAAATATAGGATGGTTTCTACGCAACTTTTTATAAATGAGGCCCCTGGTGACTGAGATGGCCATGGCATATGGTTTACATCGTTTCATGCTCACAAACCATTCAGTGACCATTCATGCCCTGTAGATGGGGCCATTGTCATGGAAGAGACCACCTGAAAGAGACCCCTCCCATCAGGATAGAAATGCTTCACCGTAGGATGAAGGTGATCACTCAGAATGGCTTTGTAGTGGACCTAAACCATGCCAGGAAAATGCACCCCACACAGAGCATAGCTTCCAGAACCCTTCATTTACTGAAGTCTTTCCTTCTTTGGCAGTTATATATATATATCTCATCTCATCTCATCTCATTGTCTAAGCCGCTTATTCCTGGTCAGGGTCGCGGGGGGGCTGGAGCCTATCCCAGCATGCATAGGGGCGAGAGGCAGGAATAAACCCTGGACAGGTCGCCAATCCATCGCAGGGCACACACACACTATTCACTCACACACTCATACCTACGGGCAATTTAGACTCTCCAATTAGGCTAACGTGCATGTCTTTGGACTGTGGGAGGAAACCGGAGTACCCGGGAGGAAACCCACGCGGACACGGGGAGAACATGCAAACTCCGCACAGAAAGGCCCCCGGCCTGGATTCGAACCCGAGACCTTCTTGCTGTGAGGCGACAGTGCTATCCACTGCACCACCGTGCCGCCTATACCTACATAAGTGACTTATGTGGTATGATTTTGGTTACTTTCTGAGAGAATCTTCCTGTTTTTGCCTGACTCAGTTCTCGGCAGGCATTCACTGTCATAGGGTTCTATTGCTCTGGAGGTTTCGCACTGGCCTCGTCTGTAGAACAGAGGCTCCCTGGAGTCTGCGCACTGTCACAGCTGGGCAGCAACGAGCCGGTCCCCAGCATACAGGGTGGCGGCAGCACCGGCAGTCGGCACATCTGTCACACAGAACATACTGTGTAGATGTTGAAATACCTGCAGGGGCCAGCAAGGAGAGGCTGTGCAGAATGGAGGTGAGAAAATGCTCAATTCTAAGTAAATGCTACTGCAAAACAGACCATGGTCACAGTGTTCCATGTTGGTATTAGTGTCTTTCATTCAGTTGAGGTAAACAGTCATGTTGTTGTGTTTATGTGGGGAAGATTCAGGTATTGAACAGGGACTGCTGAATAGAGAGGGGAGACCATACTTCATCTGAATGGTCTCCTGACAATATCCAGCTGTATAAACACATAAGGGGTGAAATGTAAGTCACCTAGAGTAAAGCCATCCGCTAAGCAAATCAGCAATGTAATCACATGGCAATGTATTGTGTCAGTGAGTTAATCCTGGACAAGGCCATCCTTCCAGCATATAAATAAGGGACCTTTCTGTTATGATATGTTGTTAAAACCACAGTTCAGATTACTGTTATGTCCCTCCCAGGTGTCTGATAGGCAAAGGACAAAGCAAGGGTCATTCCTGCATAGTGAATACACACTTCAAACATACTTCAGTGAGTCAGCTCACATAAGGGCATTGTGTCTGGACCCCTTAGGCCTCACGATGACATATTTTAGGTCTGGAATGGGCAGTTATAGTGTGATCGCAGTTTCACACAGGCAAGCGCACACCCATACTGTGATGCAGGGCTTGCCACAGTAGAATAACGCAAAAGAAGAAGAGAATACCAGTGCACTACTACTACGTTCCCAAGTGATTCATGAAAAATTGAAGCGGTTAAATTGCTAGTGGGGACAATAGCAATATGCTGGTATTCTCTCTTGTGTTGTTTTAGTGTAATGAAATCCAAGTCACCACACCCTAGGCCCCACAGCGGGGGTAGAGTGGCTCACAGGTGCACCATGCTGCTTTACCTGAGTTTTGATCTTCAGAGCCGGCCCCAGCTTCACGCCCAGTGTGTCCAGGAGGTGAACGTCGGTGAGCAGCGGCAGGGCCTCGCCATCAACGGCGTGGTCCTTGAACACCTGCAGGGACAACCAGCACAGACGGCAAAATCAGATCTGAGGCGATGTGTATTTAATTGACCTTTCCGTCTGCACTCATGTCTATCAATGTCCTGAACGTCTCCAGAAATGTCAGCATTGATCAATCAATAAATAAATACAATTTTAATCACAGGTGAAATTATGATAAATATTAAATAAAAATGGTTTAACACAGTGATCATCCACCTCGGCATCTTCAGAGCAGCCGGGTATGTCCTTAATGAAGCTGTAGACGTCCTCCACCGTCCACTTCCTGAGCTCCACCATCCCACCACTGTGGGGCGCCCTGTGGGACCCTGGGTGAACAGAACATGCCCATCTTTAGATACTCTTTAGATTAGGACATGACGAGCCCAGACATAAACTGTCAATCACTGACTTATTTTAGCCAATCAAAACGTTTTGCTTTCCACAGAGAAACACAATTACTTGCTGGATTGATTTCCTATTGTGCATGGCCTTTCCGTGCCCAGGGCTTGTGAGTACTTTGTACTTTATAAATAAATGTGCTGAGGATGCACAAAAAAATTAATTTTGTGAAAAACGATTGCCCAAATAATTGATTAATAGAAGATTGTTTGTTGTGGCCTTGTGTTAGGCCCAACAAATACATATTGTGAATGGTTCAGAGATGTGTGTAGAATTGTTACAACTGTCAATTGTTGTATTATTGAACATCCAGCGCAATCCTATTGTTGTATGTTGACAACACGTGCCCATTCTGTAGCCCCTTCATACAGCTGTATTTTTGGTAGAGCAGTTTAGGTAATGGTACAACAATAATGTGCTACCCACACCTCCAGTGCTCTATCCACTACTCCACACTGCTGCCCTGGTTTTATAAAGCAAGGCTTTTTTCTGTCATAGTTCATTTCCTGGTGCTGAACACTTGTATGGCAGATTTTCAGGCAGAGAAAAGGGGGAGGAGCACAGATATGTTTCAGGGAGAGTTGAGCAGGTGTGTTTGGGGACTATTCTCAAGCTGTTGTTGGCATCTGGACCGTGTGCACAGTTGTCCTGGCAATCAGAGTTCCTGCGTTCATGCTCGGAGTGACTCCTCATGTGTCCTGACCATGATGGAGTCCTATGGCCTTTTTCAAAGTGATCCACTCCCTCCGCAGCCCCGCCTCCCTCCTCCCCTGGCCCTGCTGTCTCCGCTCTGCAGGCCTCCACTCTCTGCAGGCCTGGCTCTTGGACTCATGTCTTCCCATTGCCTCTCGGGCACTGCAGTCCATTCTCTTGTGAGGGGCTGCCATTCTATGAGCTGGCCTCCTCCTTTCCCTCTGCAGTGTTCTGATTGATGGGTATGGCCTTGCGGGCATCAGCAGGTTGCTAGCCTGCTGGTTCCCAGGGGGTGCATGCTGGATGAAGATGTTTTTTGGGGGGTGCACCCCTGGGACATGCTGTGGTACCCAGAATGGAATGGGATTAAGGGGTATCCCTCGATCTTGTTGCATGATGGGATATCCCATACCCATAAGCCCGTTTTGCTGTGTGCTTTCCGGATCCTTCTGCTGCCGGATCTCCAGTCTGCAGGAAGCAAAGTAACAACCTAAAAATCCCTGTTACTCAATACACTCCAGTACTTAAATAACATAAGACCATTGAAATACAGCATTTATTTCAAAAAATATTTAAAAACTTTTTTTAAAATACATTTTTTATCCCAAATTGTTTTATCTCCCAATTTAGGACAGCACAGACAGGCATGCATTAATTTCTGAAGCAGACAGTCAGCTTCTTTTCACTCTGCAGTCCCCCAGCAGAGGTGTGCAGTTATTGCATCGGAGGAGTGCACTTCATGCACAGTTGCTGCAGGCAGACTGCATGCACCTGATCGACCAGAGGAGTTGCAAATATAATGCAGACAAACCTGCTTACTGAATACACTGAAACCCAGTGTATTAGCAGGAACTGGACAGCGCAATAAATTTAGAGTTAGATTTAGAGCACAGAGTGCAGGTTGGAGAAAAAATAATGAGTGTTTAATTGATGCTAATACACACTGATCGTGAAGCCAGAATTCAGATATTGACCTGATAAACTTCAGACTGCAACTATTTGTGGGTTTTAAAGCAATGCCCTTCCAAGTCACAAGATTGCCTTTAGTGTTTCAGCGCACCATTGATGTCAACATGGGAATGTTGCCAAAGTGTTAAAGCAATGTTGTCCAGACATTACATTCTAGCTTATGTTGAACTGTTGTGCTTTGTACCTGGCCATGTTCTTCTTGTGAATGATCTCCTGTCACCGGGCAACCATCGCTATGGGTTTTGAGCATGGGAAGTTATGGCCTGCAGACAGAGAAATGTACTAAGAGATATGTAGAACCAGCAGAAACAATGCAGTGCTGCTTGCTGCTATTCTCCTCTTTTCCCGTAAATACAGTTACTGGGAGTTAACTCCCTAGGAATACATGCTCATGCATTGTCTGCATATTGCATCACTATGAATTGACAGCTGTGATATTCAAGAAGCATTGCATAGAGCCAGAAAAGTGTCTGCACGCTTAGGTTAATCAGATAATACACACTGCAGTGAATGGCAGCTTGCCGTGTTTGAATCTGTTTTCCTCCATCGCTTGAGATTCAGTAGAGAGTAGGTTGTGTGCCAGCTCACCTGACCCAGGATAGCCTATAGGGGGCATGCTGTTTGGATTTGGGGCCAGGAACTGCCTCGCCTCCACAGGTAACATTTCAGACGGGGCTGTCAGCTGGCTGTGAGGGAGTCAGAGTGGGGATCAGAAATAGCCCCTGCTCCCCAGAAACCTGAGTGTGAAATCATCCTGTTGTGCTCTATAAACATAGGAATCTCTCATCAGTCGAAAAATGCACAGAAAGCATTAACAGCAACATTCATGGGGACTGAAGAGCTGTATCCCCAACACAAACACACAGAGCCACCAGAGCTGTGTGTATAAATCAGATATACAAAGGTCCAGACTGTTTAAGAGATTTGGCGCACACAGAGGTGACATAGAAAGAGAACGGAGAAAGAAAGAGAACACTCAAAGAGAAAGATCAGAGAGCAGAGAAAGAGAGACTGAAAGAGAGGGAACAGAAAGAGGGAACTCACCAGTCCTTGAGGCGGAGATGGAGCTGGGTAGGAATGCTCTGGAGCAAGTAAGGACTCAGGGCCATATTCTCGGGTCTAGGGTCCATCTGATTCCTCATCATCATCTCCTGCCTCATATCTGCCATTACAAGCACATCCTGTCATGCCAGGCACACGCTGCGGTCACACACTACCACACCCTGTCATGTCTTGCCACACCCTGTCACACACTACTACACCCTGTCACACAATACCACACCCTGTCAAGCACTACCACACCCTGTCACACACTATTACACCCTGTCACACACTATTACACCCTGTCATGTCCTGCCACACCATGTCACACACTACCACACCCTGTCACACACTACCACGCTCTGTCACACACTACTACACCGTCATGCCCTGGTACAGATAACTACACCGTCATACCCTGCCACACACTACCACGCTCTGTCACACACTACTACACTCTGTCACCCACTACCACACCCTGTCACACACTACTACACCCTGCCACACACTACCACGCTCTGTCACACACTACTACACCCTGTCATGTCCTGCCACAGATAACTACACCCTGTCATACCCTGTCACACACTACCACACTGTGGAAGGCGTTGGTCTGGACAGGGGAATCGGGGAGATTAATGCCCATGCCTACAAACAGGACAGCAAGAACACACACGTGTGGCATTTGCTTAATATACCAGTGTGCTTAAAAACTGAACCAGGAGAGGAAAAACTGGGAGAGAGATGACTGTAGCTGGCCGATGACCAAGTGGGTGCTTCAGCTCATCACACTTCTCTTGGGAGAGAGCCAGGTAGTGGCCCACAGTGTGCCAGCCAGCGCCGTGGCTGAGAATCCAAACCTCTGGGCCACCATCTTGGAAAGAGTGGGGTTGAACCCTGAGGAATACCATTGGCAACTTTGGGTGCTCCACTTTTTCTAAGTTGGTCATCCCTTTGTACATCAGCTCCTCAACTCCTGCAGGCAGTGGCTGCAGCCAGAGGTCCACACTGCAGAGGAGATCATGCAGCTGGTGGCACTCAAGCACCATAGAGCAGAGGCTCCTGAAAGGGACCTCAGATTGGCTCCAATGCCACCAGCTGCTAACACTGGCTGCAGCCATCCAGCTGGCTGAGAATCACCTGGCGGTCAGCGAGGAAGACCTTGGAATTCGGGAGGGCTGAAAAGATCCTCCCTCCTCCCTTCCCCATTCATCCCGTCTTCCCCAGCCCCTCCCTAGTACGAATACCACGAATACCACCCCTCTAGAGTCCCGTCCCGAACCCATTTCCCCCCCTTCCCCCCAGCCCCCACCTTTAACTGTTGTCCCTTCCCTGTTCCAGGTCATCCAGGGTCATCAAGAACATCAGGGCAGGAGCGTTGGCATTGTGTACGTCCCGGTCACCTCCATCGGGACTGCCCCATGATGGAGGTCAACATCGCCGGACATCCATCTGCTATACATGACTCCCCCACTCCAGAAGAACTGTTTCTGATACCCGTAAGTATCAAAAGGGAAACAATACAGGCGCTGTTGGGACTTGGGTTGCTACCGCACTCTCATGAATCAGTGTCTGGTTCAACCCAAGGCTTTGGACAGGCTTACAGAGGTGGGGACACGATGTGTGCACTGGGATATACATTATTATCCAGTCAATACAGAGTTCTCTATTGCAGGGGGGAAAATATCATGGTGGCATTCCCCTTCTGCTGATTCTGGGACACAATTACCCAGGGTTTAGGGATCTGGCTAGGGACAGATTTGCAGGAAGAGGCCCAACAGCAGCAGGGGTATGTTCATTGTCGCCTCGTAGCAACTGGGAGTGATGATGTCACAGATGATGAAGGTCCAGGGGAGGGACCCTCAACTCCTCGACTCTCACTTCACCGCGATCTGAGATGACAGTAATGTTGCTTCAGGGAAAGGGGGGTGGGACCAGCAGCTCTCCCCTGCTCACCAAAGTGACTTCTCCCTCAAGCAATCACAGGATGAGATGCTCAGTTGAGTAGTTGACCAAGTTATTAAGATTGATAGCCAGCTGCTTGACCTGGAGCAGGCAGCGACACACCCCTTTTTTGTATATTATAGGATTGGTTGTATACGGTAAGTCGGGACGCCAATACAGGAGAAGAAAGTATGCAGTTATTCCTACCCAAAAGCCTTCCGTAAATGGTTTTCCAATGATGGGTCATTTAGGACAGAATAAAAAACTAAACCGGATAATGGCTTGATTCTATTTGCCAGGCATTTGAGGTGGCGTTCATCGGTGGTGGTGACCCGAGTGCCAAAAAGTAAACCCAGTGGCAATCCAAAAGTCCCATTGCACCTGTTGCCTTTAATGGAAGTCATTAGCATGGACCTCGTAGGGCCATAAGATCGGAGTGCCAAAGGATATCACTTTGTATTAGTCATAGATTATGCAACACGATACCTTGAGGCGGTGCCCCCCCACAATATACTGTATGTACAAAGACTATCACAGAAGCACTGTTCAAACACACTGCTGTTTGCTGTCTGAGAGATTCCCCAACCTGCGAGCAAAGCTGCACTCACACAAGATCATTTGCTCCAGATCCAGGAATGAGAGAGATGGCAATATGACAGGGGGGCACAATTTGCAAGCATTTCAGCTGGAGCCTGATCATGGTATTACTCCCTACATCCACGACTACATTACTCGCAAAGGGGCAAGGGCCCTGTAGCAAGGTGACGGGGTGGCCAGCATGCCAGGTGGTGAGTGGATGAAAGACCAAACCAATAGGCCAACGACCAATTTATTTTCTTTCTACAAAGAAAATAAAACAAAACACAAAACTACAGCAGTTAAAACAAAACTATGCAATAGAGGGAAACAACAACCAAAAACCAGCACTTCTGCTTCCATGCCCCAAAACTCTCCTATCAGGCATGGCAGGCTGTGCTTTTATAATGGCCTAACAATGGCAATGGCTCACAGCTGAGTTGATTGCTCATTAGCCTCAGGTGAGCCTGCCTCTAAGTGAGGCCACTGCTGTCCAAGGTCCTGTAGTCCTCTCCAGGCTGTGGGAGGGAACAGAAACACCTGACAGCAGCCAAAAGGGAGGCGCAGCCCTCTCTACTCCTCCCTCCACCTCTCCCAGTGTCACAGGCCCCTTGAGGTCACATGAATGGGGAATGTAGACTATGAAGTCATTCATTCTGACAGTCATAGGGACATGTCAAATTTACCACCTTAACTTGCTAAAACTGTGGAAGGTGATAGATTCTATCTCGTTTGCCTTGCTGGAAATTATGCATGATGAGCTGGGACCAGAAGGATGGAGTGATAGAAGGAAGGATGGAGTGATAAAGTAATACTCAGACCTTGGCTGAAGTAGAAGTGCTGGTGTTTAAGTGGTAGTCTTGGTTCTATAAGAGGTTGTTAGCAACTGAGGCAAATGTGCAGGTGAAACATCACACTGCATGGTGTATGTTATTCTATGCAGTAAAATTAGTCATTTATCATTGTCAAGGATGACAGCTGCTTTGCAAACACACACACAACCCACATCAAACACACACTGAGGTTTGAGGGGTAGGAGAGGCAGTAATGGGCGACACAACAACACAACGCCATCCAGTTTTCAGTTGAGAATTGAAAGTAATGAGTTACATTTGATCATACAGGTACAGTGCCTTGCAAAAGGCATTTAAACGTTGAACCAGTTGTCACGTTTTACTGGACTATGAATGATACATTGACCTTCATTTCCATGATATCTTAATTCAAAATACTGGCGATCAAAATTAATTATTTTAGCATGCTATTAGAGTGTCAGAAAATATTTTTAAGGAAAAAAAAAACTGAAATGTGCTCCTTGCATAAGTATTCATACCCCACACATTTATGTTACACTTACATTTGGGAGGAGGGGGTGGCGGGGCGCTTCTGACTACAGTAGCACCATACATCCTGTGTAGGTTTCTACTAGGGGTGTGATGGTATACTGGTATGACAGTATACCACGATATTAAAATATGAAATAGTACTATCATAAACTTAACGCAATACCGTGATAGTAAATCATATGGCGACAAAGTGTAATTAGAAAGTAAGAAGGAAGTAAAACGAGATTAGAAACGAAGACGGAAAAACCGAAACATTTCCCGAAGTGCATGACAGAACGAGAATGAAACATGACTGAAGAAAGATAAATAAACAAAGTGCAAAAACAAACCGAACAGACACTCAAAACAACAATAAGATGGCTTTTATAGCCATAAAATAGTTATTGAGGGGTGGATTGATTCAGACGGAGCACTACTGAAGGCCTAGGTGTGAAATGCACGGCACGCCACTGGATTTTTGTAATGCTTTTTGTAACAGCTGGGATCCAAAATGGGAGAATAAGCTTAACTGAACTTAACTGAAAGCTGTGGACTAAAAGGTCTGAGTTCTGAGGACATACAGGCTGGGCTGTGCTTTTAAACCTAGAGACGGCTGTTTCAGTGATCGGCCAATCAGCTGTTTCTGACCACCCACAATTAAACTTGGCATTGAAATACGGAGTCAGACTACACTTTTGCAAAATAAAAGGTAAATCTTGAATCTTATGGTTAACATACCCATTTAGATGTTTAAATTTTGCCCTTGCAAAATGTGTGTCTAAATCCTTAATAATCAATGCAAATAAATCCACCACACTATGTTAAGCACTCGTGCAAATCAGTGGACCACATTCGGAAAACAAATGTTTTGATGTTCCTAAATATTTCACATGAAAGCGCTCAGTAATGTTTCATCATTAGTAAATACTAAATAAAGTATCAGTTAACTGTTTATATACAATTACTATTGCTGTACAGTTAATTATTAATTACCCAAAATGTTTTTAGGCCTGATCTGTGTGACTGGATTAAATTGCTACTTAAGAAATGACAACGTGTCAGAATTAACGGAGGGGGAAGCAGAGGCCAGTCCTTCCCAGGACACACAAGAAAATACACAACCTACAAACACAACGCATTTTGTCCCCTTGTAGCAATCGCAAACTGCCGTTTCGATCACACAAGTTTGTGAAGAATACACATAAAAAAACAGGCTGACACGGTACGAGAACAGACAAGCACACTGATTGATTGATTGAAAGACAGGGATAGAGGCATGTAGATTGATAGACTGAAAGACAGACAGAGAGGATGGAGTGATAGAAGGAAGGATGGAGTGATAAAGTAATACTCAGACCTTGGCTGAAGTAGAGGTGCTGGTGTTTAAGTGGTAGTCTTGGTTCTATAAGAGGTTGTTAGCAACTGAGGCAAATGTGCAGGTGAAACATCACACTGCATGGCGTATGTTATTCTATGCAGTAAAATGAGTCATTTATCATTGTCAAGGATGACAGCTGCTTTGCAAACACACACACAACCCACATCAAACACACACTGAGGTTTGAGGGGTAGGAGAGGCAGTAATGGGCGACACAACAACACAACGCCATCCAGTTTTCAGTTGAGAATTGAAAGTAATGAGTTACATTTGATCATACAGGTACAGTGCCTTGCAAAAAGGCATTTAAACCTTGAACCAGTTGTCACGTTTTACTGGACTATGAATGATACATTGACCTTCATTTCCATGATATCTTAATTCAAAATACTGGCGATCAAAATTAATTATTTTAGCATGCTATTAGAGTGTCAGAAAATATTTTTAAGAAAAAAAAAAACTGAAATGTGCTCCTTGCATAAGTATTCATACCCCACACATTTATGTTACACTTACATTTGGGAGGAGGGGGGTGGCGGGGCGCTTCTGACTACAGTAGCACCATACATCCTGTGTAGGTTTCTACTAGGGGTGTGATGGTATACTGGTATGACAGTATACCACGATATTAAAATATGAAATAGTACTATCATAAACTTAACGCAATACCGTGATAGTAAATCATATGGCAAAAGCAATTTTCATGCAGGACATTTTTTTTAAACCGTTACCCTACTAAAATGTCTAAATAACCGATATTAAATAATATAATACTGGACCTGACTTGGGGTGTCTGCAAATCTAATTTAATCCCACCACCTCTTTGGCTGTTCTTGCATTTTGTTTTGTTTACATGTTTCAAATGCGCACGTGCAGACAGCTCCCTCGCATTTCTCAAGGGTAGGTAGCTGTTATTAGGTACCACATATTGAACAGGTACTAAACATCTGCAAAGAGAACTATGCATAACTGGAACCTTGGCAAATGGAAAACCCAGGTTCCCGTTTTGTAGTGCCAAAAAAGTACCAAAAGTTGTGGTTCTAATTTTTTGTGCAATGGAAAAGGGCTCTTGCTAGCTAGCTACACGGCATAAACCTCGGTCCATTATGAAACTTGCGATGTCCGATGCTAATTCCGATGCCAAGGCAGTCTGTAATGATGAATTATATCCCCCCAAAAAGCGAACTTGTTCATCAATGTGGACTCACTTTGGATTCAGAAAAAAAGATGGTGTTGTTGTTGAGAACGGATCTCCCATCAGTAGAGAATGTGGGAAACGTAATGGCTAAATATAGTAGGGGAGAGCAGGGTAAGTTGTCACACGGGTAAGTTGTCACACTGTACATACCTCCGACCACAGGGACGCTATCTCAAAAATGAAATAGCTACTTTGTTGCAACTAGGGCCAGATTAAAATTCATTTTCACAGGTGGTCAAAGGCCTCTTTAATTACAAGTGAGCACAAGTTGTGTGTTTGTCTCCTTCAAAAGTAAGTAAATGGCGTCGTACATTTTATGTAATAAAACTGTGTTAGGTATAAATGTCCTAAATTATATTTGTTTACCGAATAAAGGAAACAATAAGGTGTTTCTTGATTACATTACATTACATTACATTATAGGCATTTGGCAGACGCTCTTATCCAGAGCGACGTACAACAAAGTGTTAACCGTAGTCAAGAACAGTTTAGCTGAAAGCCACCCTAGTGGGAAGTACAATTCCTGGGTGCTAGGAGCAACCACATAGTTAAACTAGGACCCTGTAGGTAAATCTGTAGCCACAATTCAGAGGTAGCAGTAAAGCACTCAATGCAGGAAATAATGCCTAAGCCTTATACAATACATAAACAAGTAGACGTGTAAACTAAGCAACTATGTCCCTAAGTTAACAAAAACCGGACTACGGGGAGAGGTGCACCCTGAAGAGGTGAGTCTTCAGTCGTCGCTTGAAGGTGGCTAGGGTCTCAGCTGTTCTGACTTCCACAGGAAGGTCATTCCACCATCGTGGAGCCAGAACCGACAGGAGACGTGACCGGGAAGCGCAGGTGCGGAGGGGGGGTGGTGCTAGGCGTCCTGAGGTAGCCGAACGGAGAGGTCTGGCAGGTGTGTAGGGTTTGAAGATCTTGGTGAGGTATGTTGGGGCTGATCCCTTGACTGCCTGGTATGCTAGGACCAATGTCTTGAATTTGATGCGAGCTATCACAGGCAGCCAGTGGAGGGTAGTGAGCAGAGGGGTGACATGGGAGTGTCATCAATCAATGTAATGTAATGTAATGTAATGTAATCAATCTTCTGGTCCCCATTGGCAGCCATCTTGCGCCGGGGCAGCGGGCATAGATGGCCCAGTTGCAGTAGTGTTTTTCTGATGTGTTCTCTACCTTGCCAGGACAAACTGATTTAATTCAACAGCGACTGGTGCAGTCCCATCTTACTTCTCCCAAATCCCAATGAGTCTGTTCAATTCTGTGTTCACTGTAGGAAGGGTTTACAGCAGTCTCGAAGTTCGATGTTCGTTGACGAGCTGCTGGATCGGTTGGGCACTGCT
This sequence comes from Aldrovandia affinis, assembly GCA_029706075.1. Lineage (NCBI taxonomy): Eukaryota > Metazoa > Chordata > Actinopteri > Notacanthiformes > Halosauridae > Aldrovandia > Aldrovandia affinis. The sequence goes on along the minus strand of JAINUG010000120.1, from coordinate 4,787 downwards.
CGACTTTGGATTTAAGGCTACTGGCAGATTCCCTTGTCTCCAACATCCAGGGAAAAGATGGCATTCTCTACTTCGTTTGGTTTACACTAATTCTGGACCTTGTTGTTCAGACCGCATGGGGCTCTGGCTATCTTCCAGTGGCTAATGGACAGGCTGCTTCAACCACATGCTGTGTATGCTACCGTGTACTTGGATGACATTGTCATCTTTAGTAATGACTGGGAGCAAAATATGCAGCATCTGCGGGCTGTCCTGCGGACACTGAGGGTGACGAGACTCACTGGTAATCCAGATAAGTCCGCTACTGGGTATAGGGAGGTACGGTAGCTGGGGTTCTTCTTGGGTAGGGGACAGGTCAAACCATTGGTTGATAAAACTGCAGGCATTTCATGTGTACATCTAACATCTGCACAAAACAACACAATCTCAACCATCAACAAATCATTTTTGATCAATAGATCAATCTCAGCCATCATTTACATGAAAACATATAGGACACACTGAACTCTCTCTGATTTGAGGCATGGTGCCTTACCGCCTGTGAACATCCCGTTGACTGTGTACCACTGTTTCCGATCTTGCTGACCATGCTCTCCCAGTGCAGTCAACCTCCTAAAATGGTCCATTGTGGTCATGATTCCCCTGTGGCATGCAGTGACTCTGTCAGACAAGGAAACAAACCAGATTTAGACTGTTCCACAAAAAGCACAGAACATGAAGAACAAGAACATGTAATGCTAATGTATTACTTACTGGACTGGCCTGGACTCTGGGGATAACCTGCCCCCCCTAAAGATTATCTAAAGATAATTAGATCATTGTTCCCCCCCCACCGGTTGCTTGCAAGCCATAGCATTACCTTATAGTTCAACAAAAGCCCAAACTAATCTCTCTAAAATCTGCTAGGAACATCTGTTGACACCTGTGCCCAGTCTAATTAGATCTACAACCTACCTTAGGATTCATGCTCCATGTGTCTTATTATCCTCAATCCTGGCTGTGCAGCACTTTAACAGGGATGTGTCAGAGTCAATCTGCTTGTTTAGAGTTTTACCCTTCACAAATCTCATCAGTAAGCGTCCCTCATAGTTTAACCTTTAGTGGTAATCCTCTCATCCTCTGGGCATATCTGGGACACAATTAAACTATTTTAGAACCAAGAAGCCCCCCTTCCCCCACCTACCCACCTACCAGTGTAAGTGCCCAATATCATCACTTTTACCTTGACCCAGTGGTGGGCCGTCAGGGCCTGCAAGGCCTTCTCTGCTGGCCTAAAAAATATCTGAATCACAGACTGATGTTAATTATATTTTTTCCATGAATACTTATTAAATAATTCCAAATGGTCTGTCCGCTTCCTTTCATAGCTTTTCCCCTGGTTGCGGTGCTTCCAGACGTGTATTTTCATATTAAAGCATTTAACCAATCACATTTCAGCCATCATTTGTTGCCAGGGTCAAAGAAATCTGCCTGTAGGCCTTCACAATCAGTTCTGCAGGCCCTGTAGCATAAAATAAGTGTTGATCAAACTGTTGCTTCAACCAATCAGATTTTGAGTTGGGGACACGAAGGCCTTCTAGAAGGCCTAGGTAACGTCAGCGTATTCACACCCTTTGATTGGATAGTCAGAGAGTGTCTGACTATGATGTAATGTGATTGGTTAAATGCTTTAATATGAAAATACACATCTGGAAGCACCACAACCAGGGGAAAAGCTATGAAAGGAAGCGGACAGACCATTTGGAATTCTTTAATAAGTATTCATGGACAAAATATAATTAACATCAGTCTGTGATTCAGACATTTGAGCGGACATTTTCAGCCCTAAAGCGAATAAAATTTATGCCAGAAATACGACAGGGCAGGCTCGACTTTCAGCATTAGCTTCGATGACGATAGAAAATGACTTCTTGATGGAACTGAAACACACGGATAATCTGTACGACAGAGTAATTGAACTCTTTTTGAGGAAAGAAAGGAGGATGGATTTTGTGTACAAATAATAAGGATTTTTGGTGAGTAAAATGTTGCTATTTTCCTAAATAATATTGCAATTTTATGAGGTTATTATTATTGATGCTTTTTTATGTGTGTCGCAGCTGTAGCACCCTGGGTTTGTTTCTTCAGTAAAGGCATTTATTCTGGATACATGAGTTATCTCTCTGCGATGCAACGGCAACGGGTGTTTGTTCGGTTTGTTTTTGCACTTTGTTTATTTATCTTTCTTCAGTCATGTTTCATTCTCGTTCTGTTCCCCGTCTGTCATTGTTCCTGTTCGAGTTCCTCGCCTTGTCTTGTCATGCACTTCGAGAAATTCTATGTTTCGGTTTTTTAGGGAGGAGGAGGAACGCATAAAGAAATCTGCGTGCGAATAAAGCGGAACGTGAGAAGCGTACAGAGAGAGAGAATGACAGCGATAGTTAGAAGCGTGAGATAATTAGTGATTAGTAGTGTTAGTAACTTAATCTAAATCCCTAATGTTAGTAGATTAGTTTGTTAGTACTATATACATCTAACTAATATATACAAAGTGTAATTAGAAAGTAAGAAGGAAGTAAAACGAGATTAGAAACGAAGACGGAAAAACCGAAACATAGAATTTCCCGAAGTGCATGATAGAACGAGAATGAAACATGACTGAAGAAAGATAAATAAACAAAGTGCAAAAACAAACCGAACAGACACTCAAAACATAACAATAAGATGGCTTTTATAGCCATAAAATAGTTATTGAGGGGTGGATTGATTCAGACGGAGCACTACTGAAGGCCTAGGTGTGAAATACACGGCCCGCCACTGCCTTGACCCATAGGTGCATGGACCCTGGCCCTGTTACATTCTGAGGGGTCCTGGTGCCTGCCGTTTAATCCACTAATGTGAACATTCAAAATCATACTGCTTGGTGTCAAAGGGTCTGTTACAGCATGCATTAAGGTAAATGGCAGGTTCAACACACTTTTATTTCATAGGTTTATTGCAAATCAAATTGCCTTGTAAAATCATAACCTGTAGTTCTTTCTCTTTTTTTTGCTGGTTTACCCTTTGAACAGTGTCCTCTGGTTGAGGGTTCAAACAACTACCAATAGTGTTATGCTGAAATTAAGTGTGTGTGTGTGGGTGTATTTGTGTGTGTGTGTGTGTGCATGTGTGTGTGTGTGTCTATCTGGGTAAGTGCGCATGTGTGTGTATTTGTGTGGGTACGCACACACACACATACACAAAAACATACACGTTTGTGCATGCGTGTATGCATATGTGCATATGCATTCATATGCATATGTGTGTGTGTGTATGCATATGTGTGCATACGAGTGTGTGTATGTGTGTTTGTTTGTGTATGCATGTGCGTATGCATGTGTGTGTATGTGTGTATGTATGTTTGTGTATGCATGTGTGCGCATATGTGTAGGTGTATGTACCTGTCTCTGTATGGTGTGTATGCATTTGTGCACTATATCTGTCTCTGCATTCCTGTGTCAGACAAACAGGATATACACATGCAATATTTAAAATTCATTATATTACATCAAAATGTCAAAGGGGATTTGGTTGCATCATGGTTGTACGTTATGCTGCATACTATAGATATCAGGTGTTGACAGATCGGGGTATGGGCAGGTCGTAATGACTTCTGCACAGATCCCAGAATTTGAAACTGGTGTAATACTGAAGCAATTCTGACATCACAGAAACATATAACTGCATCTAAAAAGCATTCACTTATTGTGACACGGCCAATATTACTAATGGTTGGCTAAATATCAGGTTAGCAGGACTTAGTCTACAGTATGTGATGACACTCCACAAAAATAGATTAATCAGTCAATTCATTTAAAACAAAGAACAGTTTGGAAATTAAATCAAATCTAAAACCAATGTATTCATTTCTGATTTGCTTCTTGATAATCTCAAAAAACCTTATTAATGGAATTCAGGATTTAATTAATATCCTTATTAATGGAGTTAATTCAAGCTATAGAAACAAGACTCATGTCAGGGGGAATCCCCTTTGGACTCTGCCAACTCTGTTCCAATCACTGTGTTATGAGTAGTTTAACATCTCTGTTCCAATCAATGTATTATGAGTAGTTTAATATCCCTGGTTCCACCTACACCCACTTCAGCTCACCTGGGCACCAGGAAATCTAAATTCACAATGTAATAGTGTTCCTAAAACACTGTCGAATCAGGGTTTTTCCAATGGTAACCTATCCAGATCAGGTAAAGCTGTACCTGACTAAGGTGGGTCTGTGGAAATGCCTCAGGTATAATTGACGTACAGCTAAGACAGGCCAGCAGAAACATGCATTTTGTCACCATGGCAATAGTATCAGACACTTAAAACTTAAAGCTCTGAAAACCATGAGATATTGGTTGCATTTTAGATCATATTTCTGCACAGAATTCTACACAGATCCCCTGATATTTATAGGGTGTGAGATTGGCAGGGCAAGTGAAGTGGGCACAGTGAATTAGATGAGCCAGATGATCAGATGATAACATCATGACATTCAGCAAAATTGCAGAAACCTGCACACAATCCATTAGCTCAAGAGGCTGTAAATGTGCAGCAAGAGATGTGCAGCAAGAGAAAAAATAAATTTAAAAAGAAAAATAATGTGAGCAAGCAGAAAATAAGAGAGGCAGAGAGGGAAAGAGAGATAGATAGAGAAAGGGGATGAGTGAAAACCTTTCCCCAAAAAATAAATGGTCCCCTGTCACACACACAGCCACGTGCCTACTGATTGCTTACTGATCTTTGCTTGCTTTGCTTATTTTGCTTTGCT